>RJWJ010017052.1:0-33605 GCA_004363605.1 Indri indri
ACCAGGAAGGTACAACAAATTCCAAGAGTCATTTTTTAAGACCCTAAACTGATAAGCCATTTTCATGTAGTGAGAGGAAGAATTAGCTTTTGGGGATCCTGCATTTGAATTCTAGCTGTGCTGCTTATATATGTGCTCTTGGATCTGTAGCCTTGTCCTCTTACCCAGAGAGGCAATATAGCAAAGTGGTTAGAGATCAGGGTAGAAAATTTATTCAAAGAAATAATAACACAGAACTTTCCAAAGCTAGAGAAAGATATCAATATTCAGGTACAAGGTCATAGAATACCATGCAAATTCAACACAAATAAGACTACCTCAAGGCATTTAATAATTAAACTCTCAAAGGTCAAGGATAAAAAAAGAATCCTAAAAGCAGTAAGAGAAAAGAAACAAGCAACATATAAAGGAGCTCCAATATGTTTGGCAGCAGACTTCTCAAAAAAAACCTTACAGGCCAGGAGAGAGTGGCATGACATATTCAAAGTGCTGAAGGAAAAAAAAAAAACAAAAAAACTTTCATCCTAGAATATTATATCAAGCAAAAACATTCTTCAAATATGAAGCAGAAATAAAGACTTTCCCAGACAAATGAAAGCTGAGGGACATCAACACCACACCTGCCCTACAAGAAATGCTAAACGGAATTCTTCAATATGAAAGAAAAGGATATTAGTGAACAATAAGAAATCACCTAAAGGATTACAACACACTGATAATGGTAAGATCACAGACAAATACAGAATCCTCTAACACTAATCGTGGTACATAAGCCACTCGTATCTTGAGTGGGAAAACTAAAAGACGAACCTATCAAAAATAATAATTATGATAACTTTTTAAGAGATCATATAAAAAGATGTAAGTAGAAACAACAAAAAGTCAAAAGCAAAAGGGATAGAAATAAAATGTAGAGGTTTTTCTTAGTTTTCTCTTTGCTAATTTTTTTTTGTAATTGGAGTGTCATCAGTTTAAAATAATTGGTTATAAGATATTACTTGCAAGCCTCATGGTAACCTCAAATCAAAACCTACAATAGATACACACAAAATAAAAAGCAACAAATTAAAATATACTACTAGAGAAAATCACTTTTACCCAAAGGAAAATAAGAAGGAAAGAAGAGAGGACATTAAAACAACCAGAAAAAAAAACAACAAAATGGTAGTAGTGAATCCTTACTTATTGATAATAATATTGAATGTAAATGGACTAAACTCTCCAATCAAAAGACATAAAGTGGATGAATGGGTAAAAAAACAAGACCCATCTATATGCTGCCTATAAGAAACTCGCTTCACCTATAAAGACATGCATAGACTGAAAATAAAGGAATGGAAAAAGATATTCCATGCAAATGGAAACCAAAAAGAGCAGGAGTAGCTATACTTGATCAAATAAATTTCAAGATAAAGACTGTAAAAAGAAACAAAAGAGGTCATTATATAATGGTAAAGGGGTCAATTCAGCAAGAGGATGTAACAATTGTAAATATGTATATACCCAACACAGGAGCACCCCGATACGTAAATCAAGTATTATTAGAGATAAAGACAGAGAGAGACTCCAATAAAAATAATAGCTAGAGATCACAACACCCAACTTTCAGCACTGGACAAAGAAACAGTGGACGTAGTCTATGCTAAAGAGCAACTGGACCTAACAGATATTTACAGAACATTTTATCCAACAGCTACAGTATATGCATTCCTCTCCTCAGCATATGGACCATTCTCAAGGATAGACCATATGTTAGACCACAAAACAAGTCTTAAAAAATTCAAAAAAATTAAAATCATATCAAGTATTTTCTCTCACCACAATGAAATAAAACTAGAAATCAATAACAAGAGGAACATTGGAAACTATACAAACACATAAAAATTAAACAACATGTCCCTGAATGACCACTGGGTCAATGAAAAAATTAAGAAGGAAATTAGAAAATTTCTTGAACCACACAAAAATGGAAACACAACGTACCAAAACCTATAGGATATGGAAAAAGTAGTACTAAGAGGGGGTTAGTAGCAATAAACACCTATATGAAAGAAGTAGAAAAACTTGAAGCAAACAACCCAACCATCCATCTTAAAGAACTAGAAAAACAAGAGTGAACCAAACCCAAAATTAGTAGAAGAAAAGAAATAATAAAGATCAGAGCAGAAATAAATGAAATTGAAACAAAAATATAAAAGATCGATGAAACAAAAAGTTGTTTTTTTGAAAAGATAAATGAAGTTGATAAAACTTTAGACAGACTAAGGAAAAAAAGAGAGAATACCCAAATAAATAAGATATGAAAAAGAAGACATTACAACTAATACCACAGAAATTCAAAGGATCATTAGAAAATATTATGAGCAACTATATGCCAATAAATTGGAAAACCTAGAAGAAGTTGACAAATTCCTAGACACATACAACCTACCATGAAGAAATTGAACCATGAAGAAATCTAAAACCTGAAGAGACCAATATCAAGTAATGAGATAGAAGCAGTAATAAAACATGTCCCATTGGGGAAAAAAAAAAAAAAATCCCAGGACCCAATGGCTTCTCTTCTTAATTCTACCAAACATTTAAAGAAGAAATAATATCAATCCTACTCAAACTAATTCAAAAAACTGAGGAAAAGGCAGTATTTCCAAATTCATTCTATGAGGCCAGTATTATCCTGATACCAAAACCAGTCAAAGACACACAAAAAAAGAAAACTACAGGCTAATATTGCTAATGAACAAAAATCCTCAACAAGATATTAGCAAACCAAATTTGACAACACATTAAAAATATTTATCATAATCAAGTGGGATTCATACCAGGGATGCAAAGATAGTTCAACATATGCAAATCAGTAAGTGTGATACATCATATCAACAGAATGAAAGACAAGAACCACATGATCATTTTAATGGATGCTGAAAAAGCATTTGATAAAATTCAACATCCCTTCATGATAAAAAACTCTCAGAAAACTGGGTATGGAGGTTTCCTTTTGTCAATGTTGTATAGTTTTCATTATAGAGATCATTCACTTTTTGATTAAGTTTATTCCTAGGTATTTTATTTTATCTGGAGCTATTATAAATGGTATTACTTTCTTTTTCAGATTGTTTGCTATTGATATATAGATATGCTACTGATTTTTGTATGTTGATTTTGTATCATGCAACTTTACTGAATACTTCAACATGATAAAAGCCATATCTGACAGACCCACAGATAGTATCATACTGAACAGAGAAACTTAAAGCCTTTCCTCTAAGATCTGGATCAAGACAAGGATGTCCACTTTTACCACTGTTATTCAACATAGTACTAGAAGTCCTAGCTAGAGTAATCAGACAAGAGAAATAAGTAAAATGCATCCAGACTGAAACGGAAGAAGTCAAACTATCTTTATTTGAAGAAGATACGATATTATATTTAGAAAAACCTAAAGACTCCGCAACAAACTGAGAACTGATAAACAAATTCAGATAAGTTGCAGGATACACATCTACAGTGAAGTCATTTTTGACAAAGGTGCTAAGAGAATACATTGGGGAAAGGGCGTTTCTTCAATAAATGGTGCTTGGAAAACTGGATATCCATATGCAGAGGAATGAAACTAGGCTCCTATCTCTTGTCATACACAAAAATCAAATCTAAGACCTGAAACTATGAAACTACTAAAAGAAACCTTTGGGGAAATTCTCCAGGACATTGGTCTGGGCAAAGACTTCTGTAAAACCTCAAAAGCACAGGCAACCAAAGCAAAAGTGGACAAATCAGATCACATCAAGCTAAAAAGCTTCTGCACAAAAAAGGAAACAATCAACAAAGTGAAGAGACAACCCACAGAACAGGAGAAAATATTGGCAAACTACCCATTTGATGAGGAATTAATAACCAGAATATATAAGAAGCTCAAACAACTCAATAGTAAAAAGTAAAATAATTCAATTTAAAAATGGGCAAAAGATCTGAATAGACATTTCTCAAAAGAAGACATACAAATGGCCAATAGGTATATGAAAAAATGCTCAAAATCTATAGTCATCAGAGAAATGCAAATCAAAACTACAATGAGATCATCTCATCCCAGTTAAAATGGCTTTTATCAAAAAGACAGGCAATAATGAACACTGGTGAGGATGTGGAGAAAGGACAACCTTCATACATTGTTGGTGGGAATGTAAATTAGGTTGCAACCTAATTAGGTGCAACCACTATGGAGAACAGTATGGAGGGTCCTCAAAAAACTACAAATAGAGCCACCATATGATCCAGCAATCCTGCTGGCTGAGTATATATCCAAAGGAAGGGAAATCAGTATATTAAAGAGATATCTGCACTCCCATGTTTGTTGCAGCACTATTCACAATAGCCAAGATTTGAAATCAACATAAGTGTCCATCAACAGACAAACAGATAAAGAAAATATGGTACATACACATAATGAAATATTATTCAGCCATTAAAATAATGAAATTCTGTCATTTGCAACAACATGGATGGAAGTGGAGGACATTATGTTAAGTGAAATAAGCCAGGCATAGACAGATAAATTTGGCATGTCCTCACTTATATGTGGGAGCTAAAAATTAAAAGAATTGAACTCATGAGCCAGAGCATAGAATGATGCTTACCAGAGGGTAGGAAGGATAGTGGAAATGATAGGGATAAAGTGGGGATGGTTAATAGGTGCAAAAAACCAATGAGATGGAATAAATGAAACCTAGTATTTGATAGCACAACAGGATGACTGTAGTGAACAATAATTTATTGTATATTTAAAAATAATTAGAAGAGGGGAATTGGAATGTTCCTAACACAAAGAAATGATAAATGCTTGAGGTGATGGTTACCAATGCTTACCCTGATTTGATCATTATGCGTTGTATGCCTGTATTGTAACATAACATATACTCCATAAGTATATAAACTTGTCATGTACCCATAATTAAAAATAAAAATTTTTTTAAAAAAGCACTGCTCTCATGGAGCTTATCTTGCAGTAGGTGAAGACAGATAATAAAAAGAAATAAGTAGGGCCGGGCGCGGTGGCTCACGCCTGTAATCCTAGCACTCTGGGAGGCTGAGGTGGGGAGGATCGCTTGAGGTCAGGAGTTCAAGACAAGCCTGAGCAAGAGCGAGACCCCATCTCTACTAAAAATAGAAAACATTAGCAAGACAACTAAAAATAAAAAAATAAAAAAAAATTAGCCAGGCATGGTGGCTCGTGCCTGTAGTCCCAGCTACTTGGGAGGCTGAGGCAGGAGGAGGATTGCTTGAGCCCAGGAGTTTGAGGTTGCTGTGAGCTAGGCTGATGCCACGGCACTCACTCTAGCCCAGGCAACAAAGTGAGACTCTGTCTCAAAAAAAAAAAAAAAAACGAAAGAAGTAAACAAATTCTATACTATGTAAGAGGGGGCTAGGTGATGAGGAGAACAAGTGAAGTAAGAGAAATGGGGAGTAGAGGTGTAGAGGTGTCCAGGATTGCTGACAACTGTATGGAAACTTGCACAGGCAGAGCCTCACACCAAAGCACGTGGCTTGACGAGCAGAGCCTGGGCTAGATTTCAGCCCTCATTTGATCCCCTTCAAACAGGCCTTGTGTAGAATAAACATCTTCTACAACCATATAGGATGTTTCTGGAGATTTTGTCATTTAAATAGGGTGGCTTTGTAAGGACTTCAGATTTTCCTATAGCTAGAATGGGGAGCTATTGATAATTTGAACATGGGAGGCTTATGGTTTAAAAACATTACTTTGGCTGCTGTGTTGAGAATGGACTATAGGGGACACAGTGGAAGCAGGGAAACCTGAGAGAAAAATAATCCGAACGAGAGAGGATGATGTCACAGATAGGATGTTAATAGTGAAAGTCATGCATAGTGATCCAATCCTGGGTATATTTCTGAATAGACTGAAAAAGGATTTGCTGATAGAGTGAGTATGGGGTGTATAAGAAAGAGAGGACTCCAGGTTCTTGGCCTGAGCCGTAAGAATTGTGGAGCATTCAATGATCTGAGATGGAGAAGATTATGGGTAGACCAGGGGTTAAGAGGAACATCAGGAGCTCAATTTTGGATATGTTAAATTTTAGCTGCCTATTAGAATCCAAGTGGAGATGGATAGAAGTCTAGAGTTCACAGGTCTCAAGGAGTTTCAGATATCCTTAAGAGTTGTCTCTGGTCATTGTGACCACTTCCTCTTCTCTCATTCTCCTGTGAACCCATTCCAGACTTTTGTTCCCTCCTCTGAAACGATTGAGGTCATCAATGAACTCTCATTGCAAAATCCAATGGCCAATTCTCTTCTTACTCAAAGAAAACTATTCTAGCTACAGGAAAAGAGCTACTTTTTTACAAAGCTACTCTATCAGATTCATTTGACACAGGATATCATTTCCTTCCGTTTGGAAAAAAAATTTAACTTGGCTTCTAGAACCTCACCCTTTCCTGTTCCTCATTCCTCACTGTCCACTCCTTTTCAGTCTCCTTTGCTGGCTATTCCTCATTTTCCCAAAGCATATGCTGAAGGGAGTACCCTAGGGTTCAATCCTCAGATTGTGATCTTATCCAGTCCTAAGTTTATATCTCCAGTGCAAACCTCTTCCCCCAATTCCAGACGCATGCCTACTGGACACCTCCACATGGATGTCTAATATCACATTCAAACTTAGCAATCCAAAATCAAACACCTATTCTCCCACCCCCTTGCTCTCCTACAATCTTTCACAACTCAGATACAGCAACTCCATGCTCCTCATTACTCAGATCAAAATTACTAAATCGTTCCTGACTCCCTCCCCTTTTTACCCTCATAGCCATATCTACTACATCAGACATTCTTTTCAGATCTACTTCAAAACACATCCACTGCTACAATGCTGTCCAAGACAAACATCTCTTATCTGAATTATAACTAGTCTCCTAACTGGTTCCCCTGCTATTACACTTGCTATTCTACAGTCTATTTCCACAAAACAGTCAGAAAGCTCGTTTTAAAATATAAGTTAAACCATGCCACCCATCTATTGAAAGCTTTCCATATTATTTAGAGTAAAAGCACAAGTCATCTGTTAGCCCACATGGCCCAAAGTGATTTGTTAGCCCACAAGGCCCCACCAGCCTTGACCCCATCGCCTCCCACTCTCCCCTTCCTTCTCTATGTGCTGTGGTTTGAATGTATCCACCAAAGTCATGTGTTGGAAACTTGATCCTCAATGTGGTGGTGTTGGGAGGTGGGGCCTAACGGGAAGTGTTTGAGTCATGGGGCACCTCCCTAATGAATGGATGAATGTCATTATCTTGGGAGTGGGTTTATAGAAGGATGAGTTCCCTCTCCCCCACCTGTCTTCTCTCGCCCTTCCACCTTCCACCATGGGATAACATAGCAAGAAGGCTCTCAATAGATGCTGGCCCCTCAGCCTTGGATTTCTCAACCTCCAAAACCATGAGCCAATAAATTTATGTTCTTTATAAACTACCCCGTCTGTGTTATTCTGTTATAGCAGCACAAAATGGACTAAGACACTATGCTACAGTCACCATGGCCTCTCTGCTTTTCTTGAAGACACTAAGTAGGCTTGTCCTCAAGCCTTTTGCCCTTGCATTTCTCTCTTCTTAAAACCCTGTTCCCTCAGGTACTGACATATCCTTCAGGTCTCTGCTAAAATGCCACCTTACCAGAGAGGCTTCCTCTGACCACCCAAACAGAGTTCTGTACAAACCATGCTTCTCTGTCACTCTTGCCTGCTTCATTTTTCCCACTACTATCCATCATCTCCTGACATGTACTTATTTATTTGTCTCTGTCCACTAGAATGGAATTTCATGAGGACAAGGATGTGGTCTGATTTTTTGATTTTTTGTTGTTACTGCTGAATCCCCAATGCCCAGGAAAGTGGCCAGCATATAGTTAGTTCTCAGTAAATATTAGTTGGATGAATAAACACATGGATGAAGAATGACGGCAGTATGTATCACAACAGTGACAGTGGAGATGTGTGGCAGCCAGCCTTCAAGACGGTCCCAGCCTCTGGAATTCATGCTCTTACATAAGCCCCTCCTACAGTTTACAGGCTGACCAACATGTATAACCAATAGTAGAAATGACAATGTGTGACTTCCAAGGCAAGGTCACAAAGGTTATTCTGGCTTCTACCTCGCCCACTCTCTTAGATCGCATCATGACATGAGGACACTCCAGCACCCTGTGGAGAGGCCTGTGCAGGAAGAAATGGAGGGGAGGCTCCTGCTAAGAAGCAGCACCATGAGAGTGAACTCTCATGGAAGCAGGACTTGAATCCTAGTCAAGCCTTCAGGTGAGTGCAGCCCTGGCCAACATCCTGACCATAACTTCATGAGAGAACCCAAGCCAGAGCCCTCTGACTGTGCTGCTCCCAAATCCCTGAGCCACAGAAACTGTGTGAGATAAAACATGTTGATTGTGGCTGTAAGCCACTAAATTTCAGGGTAATCTGTTATGCCACAGTCACCATGGCCTCTTTGTTGGTTCTCCTTGGAACTTTTGCACTTGCTTTTCCTTCTGCGTAAATCTTTGTTTCCTCAGACAGTTATATGCCTTAATCTCTTACTTTCTTCAAGTCTTTGCTAAAATGTCATGCTATGCAGCAGTAGATAACAAATACAGGATGTGTTTGAGATATCCAGGAGGTAGATGCAGCAGGATTTAGCAATTCATTGGCTATCAGGGATAAGAGACAGAGGAAAGAGTTGAAATGATTCTTAAAGTATCGGCTTGTGTAACTAGCTTGTGACATTCTCTGATTTAGAGAAACAGGTTGGGGGCAGAGATTGTATTAATAAATTTGGTTTTGGATCTGCTAAATTTGAAACATCTAAGACATAACTAAGTGGAGATGTCCAGCATGCAGGCAGATATACCATCTGCAACACAGAAGCGAGATCTGGGCTGGAAATAAAGATCTTGAAATCAGGGCCAGCTACCCCATTTTCAGGGTCCAGTGCAAAATGAAAATACAGAGTCTTTTGTGCAAAGAGCACATGAGGCCCAACTAGCTGCCTACAGCTAGTTCCAGGATTGACAAATCATTCTCTGGCTGGGGGCAGGAAAGTCGAGCCGGGTATTTCCCCTTCCCACTGGCTTTCTGCTGCAACTCACATTAGAGGGACAACCTCCAAGAGATTAGAACTTCTGTGCCAGCATGCACTTACATAGGGCTTGGGCAAAAGGCTCTCCCACTGGGAGAATTTCAAGGTGGCAACCACAGACCATTAAAACCTTAAGTGTCAGGCCTTACTGAGTCTAGGACCCTGTGTGAATGCACTGTTTGAATGCCCATCAAACTGGCCCTGCTTGGAACAGATGGTAAAGGTATAGGACTGAATGAGTTCTATATGGAAAGATAAGAAGAAAAGAGGCCCAAGGACTGAAGCTAGAGAAGCACCAACATTGACAGGATAAACAGAGTAGCCTGGTGGCCAAAGGTTGTAGTTAATCAGAAGATAAATGAATGAGAAAATATTTGTTCTGTGATCCCTGACTTGGAAATGCTTTGCAAATGCAAATAACCTGGCCATACATTGTTAAGAACATTTTATTTCACAAAGTATTTTTGATATGGATGATAATTCTTCAGGGCCAACGGTGTGGTTCTTACACAGGCCAATTACCTTGATTATTTTTGAGGCATATATTGCTCAGTTGGAAAAAAAATGTATGAGAGAAGCTGTAGGGAATTAAATGGATTAGAGGAAAGAATGGAACTTACTAATAATAGACTCACAGCTAACCTAAGTAAATAATTCATTTCCCTTCTAGCAACAGTTACCTTTACATATAAGACTAGCAGTGTCTCTTTGTAACATTTATCAAGCAAGAAAAATGTAAACTCTAAAGTCATTCCAAATGACTCATTGAAACTTCTTGCAAAATCAACCACAGTAATTTTCTAACTACAAATTAACTTTGAGCAAAGTCTTAGTACACAAAAATCAGAACATTTGGTAAGAGAACTGTGGCAGTGAGTTGATGAGACTTAGATCTTAGAATTGGTGAAAAAAAAATTTTTTTTAAACGGATTTGGAAATATCTCTGGGGGTGGTTTACCAAGTGGATAAGAACACAAATTCTGGAACAAGCTGCTTGTGTTTGAATCCCAGCTCTATCACTTACTCCGTCCCTGTGTGATTTTGGACAAGCTATCCAATCATCTGGTGTCTGAATAAAAGAGTGATAACAACTCCTAGGGTTGTTATGAGGATTAAATGACTGAATGTTTGTAAAACATTTAGACCTGTACCTAGCATATAAAAAGCACTATATAACCATTTGTTAAATGAGAATTGTGACAACTGATCAGGTAACCAAAATACATCTGGATTTCTACTTTAGTAAGTTTCACAAGCTCAGGGAAGAGTTCAGTGAAAGAAAACAATCTCCTGTCTTCATCAGAGTACTGCATTGTTTTCTCTTTATAAGCAAAATAATTCTTTTTATTCAAAAAAGTACCTTAAGAAGCAAGTATAGTATTTCCTGGATATTTTCTTAAAAGTAATTTCATCGTGTCTTTTAATGCACATTCATGGCTATTTTCCCACTTAATATTGGTCTTAATGTTTTCTTTCTTTCATATAGAACATTAAAAATAAATATATATGGGAGAATAAAATGCACAGATTTCGTGTTATTGTAATAATCCTGGTACTTCAGTGGAAAAACATAAACAATTTCAATGAGCAGCGTTAGACAATAATAAATACAACAAAGATTTCAAACACACCTTCTAGCCCCTTTGAGAACTCAAAATTGACTCATCTGAATCCACCACCTTTTTTGAAAAAAGTTCTGTAGACACACAATCCAAGGAACCTGCAGTTTAAACTACGCCAAGGGTCTTAAAAAATATTAAATACCTTTGTATTTGTCCCTTCACTCCCTTTGGTCTCTAGAAATGCATTTTTTAAAAACTGTGCCTTAATTTTGTTTCCTCTTGTTATGATAGTTTTCCACATTGCTTTAGAGAAGAATTTACATCTAACTATACTGGTCTTCCGCTTTTTGCCCCTGACACGGAGGACTGATTTCCATTGCCCAAATGCGCTGCCCGCTCGGGCGACTATCTCACGACCACTCCCTGTGTGCGCCCGTCAGGGCGGGGTAGAGGGCGCTTCTCTCGTCTCCGCAACCTCGATTTATGCGGAAGTCCTGCCTTTGTGCACACGTTTCTTTAGAAGATTCTCTCTCTCTCTCGTCATTAATTCTTTACGAGTTTTGCCTCTTTTTCGCCCCTGTAATCTTTATCTTATGTAATCTTACAGCCTTCCCCTACAGATTACACTTGACCCCACTTTGGAGTTAGTAATTTACTTAAAGATCCCCTATTATTAGCTCCACGTTGCCTCTAAACGCCCTTCAAACGTGGTCGCCTTCAGGGTTCTTCTTGTGAGCTGAAGCAGCATTTTTTCCCTCTCCAGTGTCAGATGTCAGAGAAAGCAAGCCCCAGTGCGTGTCTAAATGTGACCTTAGAACCCAAAGCGGCCCCGTTTGGGGGCAGCGATTGGGGAACCCTGTCCACCCCAACCCTCGCGCGTGCCCGCCCTCCCCTTTCGCGAGTTCCCCCGCGAGCAGGACGCAATCGCTAACTACTCCCCCTCGCCTCCCGACTTCCTTCTGGGCGCCTAATAAAACCCGGGGAAGTTTAATCATTCCGCAGCGAGCTCGCCGGGCTCACTGGGCATGCTCAGTCGCCGGCCGCGCTGGGCTGGCGAGAGGCTTCCTTGGGCGCCGGGCTCGGGTCTGCGGCCGCCTTGGCTCGGCTTCCCCGCGCGCGGGCTGGGCAGAGCGGCCCCTGAGCCGAGCGACAAGCGCCCCGCCGGCCCCCGCCCCGGTCCCCGGGAGCGCTGCTTCGCTCCGGAGCCCCCAACCTCGCGCCAAGTTCGGAGCCGCCTTCTGGGGGAGACATGCAGAAGATAACCAGGAACGTTCTGCTAGACATGGAGGAGGAGGAGGACGACGAGGACGATGGGGATATCGGTGAGTAAGGGGGTTCCCGCGTCTCCATCCGAAAGCCCGAGCCAATGCGGCAAGGAGTTCGGGGACTGCGCGGGGGCGCTGGACTCTGCGGGGGAGGTTGGCCGGGACCCTCGGCCGCGCCGGGAAGGGGTGCAGGGAGCCCGCCAGTGCGGCCCGCCCGCCGGCTCAGGCCCGGCTGCGGCCCCGGGGGGCGCGAGAGCGGTCGCCCCGAGGACAGTCTGTGGACGGAAAGGGGTACAGCCTCAGAAAAGTCACGGCGGATACGGGGGCGCCTCTGCGTGTGGAAGTCTCCACTCAGAAGCAACTTTTGGGTCATTTCCTCCGCCTCCCACTAGGCTGGGTACTGCAGAGATTCCGGGCGCAGGGGCGAGCCCATAGGCGGGTCTCGGGGAGCGGGCCCGAGTTCGGCGAGCTGGGTGTGACCCACCTGAATCCTCTTTAAAGTAAAAGCAAACGGAAGGTTTGGGAGGGTTGGGTTGGGGCGGAGCGGCCGCGGAAAGTGATTTGTGTCCGGTAGGCGCGGGCTGGGTACCTTTTTCCATCTGCAGAGCCCGCAGGGGAAGTGATCACAGAGGAATGCCTCTGGCAGGGTGGATCACAGGGCATTTTCTACTCGTCCTGACGGGCCCTGGAACTTGGGGAGCCAGCCTGGGGTACCCCATTTCTAGTTAGAGTTTAAAATGCCTGGAAGTCGTAGGCCAACGAAGGAACAGCTGCTTAAGAGTGATAAAGCAAACAAAAAGGGTGGGAGGAGTTGAAGGGGAAACGTATGGGAGGAGTAGAGAGAAAATCAGGTCCCTAAAGAGAACACTGACTAGGAATGATGACATATTAGGTCCCTCCAGAAGACTGTAATTAAATTACCATGCCGGTCTGTTGTGGCAACTCCAGCTCAGTCGCCACAGCTGGATGGCAAATCAATTTTAAAACAGAACAGTTCCTGCCCATGACCTAAAGCCCTGTTCTCTAATAACTTTAAAAGTAACTTAAGGAGTCGGGTGTGGTTTTTCTTTCACATTTTAGATACTGATCATTTAAATCGGAAGAATTTGATAACTTCCTGGTTGTCCTGGTACGTGTTGAATATAGGGGATCACACCCCATGGCTTAGTTTTACCTTTCATTTGTTTGAGAACAATTTCTTAGGTATTCATCCTTACGGAGGGAGCAAAATACTGAAGCTAACGGGTTGATCTGCCTAGGTTCTCACACTTTCAAAACCAGGTTTTCTGACTTGCGAGACCAGTGCAAATTAATACCCTTTCCACCTGGTCACTCTGGCTGTTATAATATATGATACTCCTCTTTAGCAACATTTAGTAAGGGATGATTACATAAAAATAGAAATCATAGTAAAGTTAAAGTTATAATAAAATTAGCACAGGCTGTTTCCCAGGAAAATATTCTTGTCTGTTGTGGTGAGGTGTCACTGTTTATATTGAGTATTGTAAATAAATGGGGGTAAAAGTGAACATGGAAATTGAAGTAAGCAAGAGGTTCTGAGCTTTATTTGTTCCACTGTGCCATCAACAGATCTCAGTTTAGAAAGAACTAATTTGGTCTAGTGTGTGTTTACCTGATGAGGTATTATAAAAATTCATCTTAAGTTTGTAGCAATAGCTCTTTTTATTTTTAATGACAGATATATTATAATTCATGCTCATTCTATCAAGTCAGACAAGATGGATATATAAGAAAAACTTAAATATCTCTACCTTTCCTCACCCCACTCTTCAGAAACTACTAATATTAATACTTTAGTGTGTATAGGGGTCAACTCAACATGTTTTATGTCAACAGATATCATTTAAACATATCTCAGCAATTTTTTGTGGTTCATTTTGGGTATAAAAATTCACTGTGGGTTGCAATGATTTTATATCAGAGAATGTTTTACCATGCCAATGGAAAGTTATGCCATTATAAAATAATAAGCTTTTTAAAATGTTACCAGAAGTAGGCTGATAGTGGTGCAGAGCCTTTTACAAAATAATTATAATTTCCAACTGTGGAAGAGGAGATTGGGGAAATGAAGATTATAATTTTAACCTTTGCTCTAGTTTTGTAATGCAGGGCTATGTTAAAGCTATTAACTAATATGTTTCTCCAACTGCTTGATTGTCACTGCCAATAGTTGTATAATAGCTTAACACCCACTTGGGTGCTGAAGATCTCTGTAAAATCCCTCTGTAAGTATTAACTTTATAATTCAGAGCAGGAGAATTATTTTGACACAAGTTCCTGGATATATCAACTGACATTATCTTGGCCTAATTTGCAAGAGACAAAAAGAAAAACTTTTTTGATTAGATGTGGTCCCTGATTACCTCATGGAGATGTTTTAGTACATATATGGAAGTGTGCCCTCTAGTAGGCTGGGATTTAGGGCCTTTTTAATGGTGGGTTCCTGCTTACTTTTGAAGCACTGTTCAGTACTTTCAAGTGTCAGGGTTGTCTCCTAGTTTAGATAAACTGATCTGGAGAATTGAAGATGGTAAATCTCACCATGGGTGTCTTTCCCTTGTTTGCTTAAGTCATGGCCAGAAATTACGCCCAAAGGTTTACTCATGAGGCAACCTGTTGACATGAAAACATTTTTGCAAAAGGCCACTTATTTTCTAATGCAACTCCAACAACCAACCACAGAAGTTATATCCAGGCAGTAGTGTCAGGAATTTTGTGGCTTGTAGCCCTTGTTGCGCTGACGGAGACCACATGTCTTTGCCAGTCCCTGGGAGGCAGGTTGCATACTCCACTGCCTGGTGCACAGAAGAGTATCCTTGGCTGCTTTGTCTCTAGTCCTCCCCCCGCCCTGCCAATTAATCAGTGAATTAAATTCATCTCTTCCTGTTGATGTAGAAAGCGACAGAAACATTTTATAGCCAGAATGTAGAAATCAGATTAGTATGCTGTTTATTTTGTTTCTTGCCTTCTCTATGGTTGAACTTTGCTGATGAAGGAAAAGTGGTTCCAAAAAAGAAGGGAACTATCGGGAGTACTCAGATTGTTCAGACAAAGAGGTTTTGTTTACATGGTTGGTTGGTTGCTTTGGGTTCTCAGTCTGTTTATGGTAAAGCTTATTCTCTGATTCCTGTCACTAATGGTCATGTCATTGGCGGGTGGACAGAGGCCATGGTCTGTTATCTCTGAGAGCCAGTGGTCCAACTGTACCTTTTAAGTGCATTTATTGGCTCCCTTTTCACTATCACATTTTGAGATAGACTTATCTTCCCATACCACTCCCCTCATTACCTGCTTCATGTTTAATCACCTGCAAATCTGGTCCTAACTCTAGATTTGCTTCATTAACATCAGTTGAGCAATCCTTCTGTGCTAGGTGCAGGATTAGTTGCTGGGTTAGCTGTTGGGAGACTAAAAATGAGTAAGACATACCTATGTCCTCCAGGAGGAGGGTTCCTTGGAACCAGACTATGATATCGTGACATACATATGGTGTTTGGTTTTCGTCCAGTTTCCTGGCATACAACTCCTTGAAATTTTCAAAGTGATCAGTGTCATCTTATATGCTAATAAGTTGACTGGTGGCTGGCAGCCCCTACCTAGGTAGCTTCAGGATTGGCGCTGGTCACTGCAAAGACCAAGGCAGGATTAAAAGGTTGGGACTTTCAGCCCCACCACCCAAACTCCAGGGAGGGGAGAAAGGAGCTGAAGGTTAAGTTGATCACCAGTGGCTGGAGATTTAATCAATCATGCCTGTGTAAAGAAGCCTCCATAAAAACCCAAAAGTTCTGTGAGCCTCTCTGCCAAATCAGTAGAACCTAAGACAGGGTTGTAGGAACCCCAGTTTACAGCTGGTTGGTCACAAGCACAGACAAAACAACCTAGGTTTTTAATTAGCATTGGAAGTGGGGGGAAGTCTTGTGGGATTGAGCCCTCAACCTGTGGAATCTGATGCTATCTTCAGGTAGATTGTATCAGAATTGAATTGATTTAGGGGACACCCAGCTGGTGTCCATTGCTGATGTTACAGCCTTACCAGGTTAATTGCCCTCTGCTCTAGAGGAAGCCAGTGCACTGAGACAGCAGGGTTATAGCAGAGAAAGTTTAATATTATAGGTACCATGTGAGGAGATAGGAGGAAGTTCTCAAATCTGTTTCCCCAAGAACTTGGGAGAAAGGGTTTTTAAAGATAGTCTGGTGGATAAAAGGCTAGGCAATTGGGTCTGCTAATTGGCTTGGTTCTGGGAGGAGCCATAGGGGTGTAGAAATTGTCTTCTTCGCTGAGTCAGTTCTTGGATGGGGGTCACAAGACCAGCTGAGTCAGTTCCTTGGTATGGGCCACCAGTCTGGGTGGGTCAGCCGTCCCTTTGGAATGCAGGGCCTGGAAGATATCTCAAAAACTAGCCTTAGGTTTCACAAAGGTGATGTTATCTGTGGGAGCAGTGAAGAAAGCTAAGAATCTTTATGACCATCAGCTATATGACTCCTGAATATTAAGCAATTATAGCAAAGCAAGCTAGGGAACAATGGCTGTATATATATATTTATATATACAATATAAATATATATATACATATATATATATATATAAAATTTCCTCTACCACAGTACCCACCTTGTGGCCCTTTATTAATTTTATGAAGGATGGTTTCACTGAAGGACTACTTCCTTGGTGTATGGGGTGGGGAACCCCACACATCTGGTCACAGAAGTAGTCAGTGTTGATTGTATTGCGAGAGTATAGCAGGAGAAACTGAGTTTGTTTTCCTGTATTAAATATATCATCAGACAGACATTTTCAGTAAGTGCCATTATTGAGGTACATACAATGTGGGAGGAAGGTGGGAGAGAGTTTCACAGAAGAGATTGTTGGGCCACGTGTTGAAGGACCGGGCAGGTGCAATGCACAGAGTGCCTGAGGACAGTCTGGAGTTCTGAGTAGTTGCCTGTGGTGGAAGGCTAGGGAGGAGGGCGCAGCTACACCATGAAGAATCCTCCACACGCTTTAAGGATTTTGAATTTTACCCTATACGTGGTTTGGAGCTCCTGAAGGATTTTAAGGAAAGGGGTGATAGGATTGGATTTGCTTTTGGAAAAGTCTCCCTGGCAGCGTATTCTAAAATGGGTTGGAGAAGGTAGAGGTAAGCCTTTGCAGTAGTTGGGCTGGGGGATGCCCACAGAGGCCAGGGGGATAGAGAGGAATGGGGTTTGAGAGTTTTACAAAAGAGGCAGCATCTGTAAGGTCTAAGAAACTGATTGTTTCCAGCATGCAGAGAGGAGCCCAGGATGACTCTTGGACTTGAGCTGAGTGATTAGATGGAAAGTGGCAGCTGGCGGGGAGAATTTTCTGTTGTTCCAACAAGTCTTACATAATAATTTTCTCCTCTGCTTTGGCTTAGACCATTCCCCTTCTTGGTAATTTCAGCCTCACCTCCTCTTTTTCTCAGTGGCTGCCTGTGACATTATGATATGTGTATACACATTCTGGTTTTCATCCACAGTTCCTGACTCATAACTCCCATAGACCTTGTTATAATGTTGAGGTGCTCTAGGCCTCAGAAGCAAACATCAGAAAACAGAATCTGTCTCTGTGACCCTATCCTGTCTGCTTTTCACCTGCTCCTTTTTCTCCATAAGGCAGGCCTTAGAAACTAAAAGTATAATCTTCTCCTACCTCTCTTGGTATGAGCTGGCCATAATGAAATTATTTGACCTACCTTGTCCGAGGGGTCCTGCCCCATACCCTAGAGGATGGAATGCTGCGCAGAGAGACCAACAAGAATCTGGCCAGTCTTTCAGTGTTAGATCATACCTTTTTTGTCCAGTCACATTTCCATATGGTTGTTCATGTTTCAGTCAAGGCTATCCAATGAAGTCCCCATAAAAGGTCCAAGAGAACAGGGTTTGGGGAGCTTCCCAATAGCTGAACAATGGAGGTGCCTGGGAGAGGACATGGAAGCTCCACGCCCCTTCTCACATGCCTTGCCCTATGCATCTCTTCATCTATATCCCTTGAAATATCCTTTGTAATAAATGGGTGAGTGGAAGTGTTTCCCTGAGTTCTGTGAGCTGCTTTGGCAAATTAATGGAACCCAAGGAGGGGGTCATGGGATCCTCAGTCTCGCTCTGTCGCCCCACCTTGAGTGCAGTGGCATCATCATCGCTCACTGCAACCTCAAACCCCTGGGCTCAAGCAATCCTCCTGCCTCAGCCTGCTGAGTAGCTGGGACTACAGGCCCATACCACTGCACCCGGCTAATTTTTTCTGTTTTTAGTAGAGATGGGGTCTCGCTCAGGCTGGTCTTAAACTCTTGTGCTCATGCGATCAATCAAGCTCAATCCCAGCCTCCCAGAGTGCTAGGACTACAGGCTGTGAGCCACTCCACCCAGCCTAGAAAATTATTTTTGATCCTCCTAGCCCAAAGTGCTCAGCAGTGAATTCTCACACTTATTTTTCTGTTCTATGCAATTAGCGTCCATTCTGTTTTGTCTTTGTTGTTCTTATCTTTTCATTTATTATTCCCACAATTAGAGTGTAAATTTCTTGATGACTAGGTCTAGGTCATTTGGGTCTTCTAGAGATCAAGCAAAATATTCTAAATGTTGTAGACATTCCATTGTTATAATTTTAAAAAATTGCCTCTCTTCCTCACCTTCCTCTAAAATGTAAGCTCCATGAAGGCACGTGCCTTGTGTTTCGTAAACTACAGCCCTCATAGCACTCTGGTAGGAGCCAACCAAGTAATTGTTGAAAGAATGAAGGTTTACTCTTCTAAAATAATTTGATTAACATAATGCTTAGTGGTTTTATGGCCCTGGTACAATTCTCTCCTTTTCTGGCACTTTGAGATACCCCCAGTTATCTGTTCTAAAAATGTTGAGTGTGCATGTTCTGCCAGGCACTGTGCTGGGTTCATGGGTCCCTGCCATTCAGTATCTCTAGAAAGGAGACAGATATGGAAGGAGATAATTGCAGTAACTTGTGATTAATGCTGTAATCAAGATGTGTACCAGGTTCAGTGGTGGCGTCAAGGATAAAATGTATAACCTTGCTTAGGAGAATCCAGGACAGGTCTGCAGAGGTAGTACCTGAGCCAGCCCTGGAGGGACAAGAAGACAGGTGAGGGAATGGGGCTAAGACAGCAGAGCACCCTGGGTAATCCTAAAGGCATGATGGTTTCTCAAAAGATAAATCTTGATGCTACCCTTGCCTTATTCACTGTGGCAAGGGGATTGTATGTTATATACACATCATATATGTATACACACACTCTCTACCAAGGAGATGATAGATAAAACAAAACAAAGCAAACATCCTTACAGTCTCTTTTAGCATAGTCAGTCTTGTCCTTTTCTTAAACCTTTTATTAATTTCAAATCCAGACTCATGATTTATCTTCCATGTTCTAACTCTCAAGTAAAATAATTGCTTTCCAGAAGGTTCCTCAGTCTCCTCTTACAATACTCATTGTTCTTTGGATCTGAGACAAATATAGCTCTAAAAGAGTAAGAGTTACACACACACCCCTTTCTGTTTTCTTAAGGGCTTGCGACAGTCTTGTATGTTGATTGCACTACATTTATTATTTTTTTTCTTTTAAAAATGTAGAAGTTTAGACCAAAAGTGCCTTTGAAGGTTTCTATCAGATATATGATTTGAATTCTGATATTCTTGAGGGGAGAATATAAAGTATTATTAAGAATTGCATAAGGTAGCCTTGAGTTAAAGGATGATGTTGAATTCTGAAAGTGGTATTTGTAGCAGTTCAGATTAAAATGATTATATTTTAATAAGTTTCCACTCTAGCTAATACTTTAGGTTTTCTTCTGTTATACGGTACTTAGTTTGTATTTTGTAGTCTAGCTGATTCAGTGCATCTTAACCAAGATCTATAGTCTTACAGGGAGAGGTTCTATCTTACTCATCTTTCTATCCCACAACCTCAATATCATAATGTTTATCACATAGTAGATGCTCAACAAAACTTTTGTTAGAAGACTGTTTTTTAAATTTTAATGGAAGCTTTGTATGCTATATGATTTAAGATGCCTGATCTGCTTTTGATTCAGGTATTAAGGGCTGGGTCTGTGCAAAAATGGCTAGTTTTAGAATAGAAAACATCATTTCCAATTTCCTTCAACCAAGGAAATGTACTACTTGACTGATTGGTAGATCATATGTAAAGATAGAAATTGTGGGAATTTAATACAATCAAATGATAGTCTTATGTAACTTTTTTTTTTTTACTTTTCCTTTTTGTCTTTTTATTAGTGCAACTAAAATTAATTAGCATCCATCCTAAGAAGCAGCCAGTTTGAAGAATAGTAGATGAATATGTCAACAATAGAATATTTTGGACGTGGACCAAAGAGGAATTCAGATACTATTCAGCCAAAGCATATCAGATGGAACGTTTGTGTATAAGACAAGCTGAAGGGTTAATAGGCAACTTTCTGTGCCATGGTATTTATTACTGCTCTGGCTACATGTCTGAATACTAATTGAAAGATCTTGCTGCAGTAAGTTATTCAGCAGCCAAAAATACAAATAAAAGAAAACATATTCTTTTGTGAAATGCAGATGTTGGTTTTCTATTTAATGCTTTCATTCTAGGACATTAAAATTCTACTATTTCCCACATTATTTTAAAATACAAATACTTGAAATTGGGGGGAAAAAAGGATATTGGGCTTTAAAATTTACTTTTCTGTAATGTTTATTTTAACTTTGGCAGAACTTTAGCCCTAGGTCAAAGTCATGTAAATAGATTTTTTTTTTTTACAAAGTACAATTATGCAAATTATAGGCTTGTTTATAAAACTCGTTTTTATATAAACTGGGGTTGTGTTTATGTAATTAAATTTGTCATGATTTCTCCAGACATTCTATCTAGATGTTTGAAAAATAATCTTTGGCTTTGCACCGACAAAATGATGGCTGGATTTTTCTTGTGGCATCACATAGACACAATGTTAAGCATGTTTCTTTTTTCCTGAGTTGTACTAAGTTTTAAAGAAAAATTATTTCCCACTAAATTCTAAACAAAGAGAATACATTCTCCCTGAATATAAAACTCAGATCCTTAACATTATTTTATTTATTTATTTAGAGATAAGAGTCTTGCTCTGTTGCCTTGGCTAGAGTGCCATGGCGTCAGCCTAGCTCACAGCAACCTCAAACTCCTGGGCTTAAGCAGTCCTCCTGCCTCAGCCTCCTGAGCAGCTGGGACTACAGGCCAGCACCACCATGCCTGGCTAATTTTTTCTATTTTTAGTAGAGACAGGGTCTCACTCTTGCTCAGGCCGGTCTTGAACTCCTGAGCTTAAGTGATCCTCCCACCTTGGCTTCTCAGAGTGCTAGGATTACAGGCGTGAGCCACCATGCCTGGGCCCTTAACATTATTTTTTAAGTTTTGTTATAATTTATATTATGATTTAAAACAATTGCATTCATTGTTACTTTGTTTCCTTCTACTGTTACTTACTAAAAAAGCCCAGAATGCTTCAATTGTATAAAACATTATACTTTCTCTTTAAAAAAAACATGCAAAGCAAAATCCATCATTATTTTCTAAATGATAAAAATAGTAAAGAAACAATATATAATAAATTTACTGATCTTAGATGCTGCTTAGGAAGAAAGAAAAGTATATTTTAAAGAGAGCTTCTTGGTTTCTTTGGGGGGACATTAATCCCTAAAAAGGTCAGAAAAATAATCATAGGGAAGAAAGATGAGCCTGTAGAGGTAATCGGCTGTGTTGGTGTAGAGTGGTAAGAAGGGAAGAGGGAAGTCTTGCTGTCAGATGACCTGAGTTTTTGGTCACCTAGAACCTTGTACTGTGTCACCTAGAATCTGTCACCTGGGGCAGGTTTACCAGCCTCTCTAAGCCTGTTTCTTTAGTCCTGCATAGTTGCTGGGAGGATGCCAGTTGGTATGTATGGTACTGGGAAGGGCCCTTTTCACTTGGGCACTTAAGAGTGGCAGTTGCAATGTCACCCTCATAATAATTTTATTTTTAAAGCAGGCATGGGAACTGCTACTCTTAACCTCAGATCACTAAGTCCTTTCCCCTCAAACATTGCTGTCTGCTTCGTGTTGCACCGTGTCATGTTATGCATGCAGGGACTGCTCGATGCGTGTCAGGGTAAGGATCATCATGCCAGTGGCTGTGCTGCAGACACATGTGTTTAAAGATAAAGGAGTTGAAAAACAGCGTGTGGTTTCTACAAAGAGATAATTATTGTGTGCGTTTTTCCCTATACTCTCACAGATCATCTGATAATGTTTTCCAAATTCCAGGAAACCTATTTCAGGGGGAATCCCTTTCGGGGAATCGTAGCAAAAGACCCTAGTAGCTGACACCTGGGAGGCTCCCAATAAATGGCTCATGAGTGTAAAAATTGTGGTTCCATCAGTGGCCCTATGGCCTGTCCCCTTCTCCTGTTTGCTGTTAGGCAATTCTAACTAAAGTGAGCACGTTCCTTTGTGTCGTCATATAATTGAATGACCAAGAAGTGAGGAAGGAGGCACTTACGGAAGAAGTGAATGGCTTTTCTTACAACCGGAGCCTTTAGAATGTCACAGGAGAACAGAGGAGAGGGAAATTAGCGGTGAGATCCTCAGTGGTCGGGGGTCTATGTGATTCCATTCTTAGTACTGGAAATGTGCAAACAGGGAGGAATCTTTCAGAGTTCACTGTTTGGTGGAGGGAGGGCAGGCAGGCAGGCAGGCAGCACGTGATGGGGGAGGGCTTGATGACTTGATGTTTAAAACCTGTTTGACCTCTTCATCTTTCCCACTCTCCAGCTTCCCAATTTATGACCATTGTGTATTCAGGCAGCATCAGTTTCTGCCCCTCATTTCTCTAAATGTTTTCTAAGATTGGAGACGCTGTTCTCTCTGCACACTTTCAGAGGGCTAAGGGCATGCCTTAGGAATCTACATCCACTTGGATGTGGCAGGGAGGAGAGACCAGGCCATGTGCTGGAGAAGACCCACCCTCTTTTCCCCCAAACCCTGGCTTAAGTGTAGGTAGTAGAGCTCAGGTGAAGTGATCTTTTCTCAGGGTCTGGATTTGAAGACGAAAACCTGAATTAGATTACAGGTATCTTTGTGGAGATTAAAAGAAAAGGATGACTCTTCCCTGGTGTTTGGTATAGATAGCCTCACCTTAATTTGGTCAAGGGTGTGGACTGGCATCCTGTTGCACTGTGAGGAAGAAAGGGGCCATCCTGCTGGCCTGTGGTCCTTGTGATGACCCTCTGTCAGCTCCTTTTCTTGCTCCTTTGTTGCCCACCAGGCTCCTCAGAGCCCTTTACCCTACCTCTGACCCAATATTTTCACTGGACAGCAGCCTAGTTCTGCCTAGAGATGAAGAACCACCACTCCTTAACCTTTAGTTTTAGACAGATGTGAGTTCAAATTCTGGCACAGATGTTCATCAGCCATGTAACTTCGAATGATTTACACAACTTTCCCCTCCTCTGTAAAACGGAGCTAATATTAGAGCCTACTTCATATAAAACGGTTGTATCAAATCAAATGAAGAATGCCATTTAAACATCTTACTTTTCGGGATGGTGGTGCCTAATACCCTAAAAGCCCTCCATAATTATAAGCTAATGTTATTAATACTAACGGGCAGCTGTTTTTACCTAAATCTTAACCCAGATGTACCTCTTTTTTTTTTTTAAGTATGAAACGAGGTTTATTGAGGAGAGAAAGATAGGATTATAGAGCAATATACATTCACCACAGATGACGATTGGACCCCTTGTTATAACAAAAAGGGCCTCTTTTGTTTTTTTATTACAGATTTCACCTTTATCCCAAGGCTGTACCTTCCACTTATACAGCTCATTGTCACTTTTTGTCTTTTTCATTAAACGGGGAGTATCTTGGGAATTTTTGCCTCAGTGAGCGGCATAGTGCCTGACATGTAGTAGGTGATCAATAAGTTTTTGTTAAATGAATAAGTAAATAAATGAAAGATATTGATTATTGAAGAGCTATGTGGTATGAGTGGAAAGAAAGGCCCTTTGGATATTGATCAATCCTTGGGTAGGTTCTTATAACTTTGGAGCCTTGATTTCCATATCAGAAAAATGTAGTAGAGATAATAATACAGAAGAGGTAATGATACTCACTTTACTGGATTTTTATAAGGGTTAGTATGTTAATATATACAAAACATGAGGTACAGTTCCTGGCCCGTGGTAGATTAGTCAGTAATGAGCCAGGCATGGTGGCTCACGCCTGTAACCCTAGCACTTTGGGAGGCTGCGGTGGGAGGATTGCTTGAGGCCAAGAATTTGAGACCAGCCTGAGCAAGAGTGAGACCCCATCTCTACTAAAATTAGAAAAATTAGCCAGGCACAGTGGCACAAGCCTGTAGTCCTAGATACTCGGGAGGCTGAGGCAGGAGGATTGCTTGAGCCCAGGAGTTGGAGGTTGCAATGAGCTATGGTGATGCCACTGCACTCTAGCCCAGGCAACAGACTGAGACCCTGTATCAAAAAAAAAAAAAAACAAAAAAACAAAATGCAGTAATTATAAAACAACTAAGAAACAGAGAAATATCAGTGATTAGGGTAATATCAAGTTGCATTTTTCAGTAGATGCATTTCACAACAGAATTGTATCATCACTTCTAATATATAATTTTAGTAAGGAAGGCAAGAGAATATAGTGTAAAAATTCATAATGGAATATCAGATGGCATTTTGGCAGCCTTCATACTAAAGATAACGTAAGAAATAGCACTTCTTACGCAAATTTAAATGTTAGATATTGATGTTGTGAACTTTTAATAAAGGCATATTTATAGTTTGTACTTATTCAGTGGTTCATTATTTTAAAAGGAAAAATTGTAAAATGTTTATTTTGCCCACAAGATGACAATTTCTGTTCATTGAGTATTATTGAAAAATTTAAGGTCAAATAAAACCTGTTAAAATAGATGAATGTGACACAAAGCAAAATGATAAAACTGAAGACGTGAACACATGAAATTATTACCTTTGTAGTCTGAGTCATTTTGAATTTAATGATGGAAATAATCTCTGTCTAACTCGCAAACTAGGATATTAAATAATACTTCTCATTCTGTACTCTTGAAAGTTGAGGGTGATTCAACCTGCAACCAGTTGTGAGAACTTAAACACTGGCAGGCCCCTCCAGCAATACCAAATCTAAGAAAAGTTTAGACATTCCATTCCATTTGGGTGGGTGAGAGTACAAGAAAAGGAAGAAAGCTGTTTTTATCCCCAATAGAGTTTACGATTATTTGTTTTATATTTAAGCATTTCATAGAAGTGACTTTCTCAATAAAAGCCAAAATTCCATTTTTCCATTACTGCACTTAGAATTGCAGTTCTTCTTGTCCACTGGATTTCTGCCTATATCCTGCCAGAAGATTGCCAGACCACCTCATATTTTGTGCTTTCATTTAAATTTAAATAGCATTTAGTGCCCACTGGGCGCATGCTTCTATAACAGGCATAGTGCAGCCTACAAATCATAGAGGAGACGTGAGCATTTCCAAACAGGCCTTTCATCCCCTCTAAGGGTGAGCAAACACAGCAACAGGCTTTTGAGCAATGGGGTAATCATGGTTTTCCTGAGAGTTACTGTGGCTAGTGGCTTGTTTTATATTTCAAAATACTTATTTTGCAGAGTTCAATCACAATCTTGACTAACTTATTTAGCAAAAAAAAAAAATCACTCTGAAAGCTGTGTAATTTGCTAGCAGTGAATCTTCTTCATATGTCAGGCCCATTACTTTTTAAAGTCACGCGCATACAGATTTCATTTAGCCCAGAGCACTGGATTGATCTCATCTCACAATCTTTATTAATTCAGTAAATATTTACTGAAAACCCCCTATGGGTCATGTGCAGTATATTTAGGATGTGGAGATATAGTAGCAGATAGAGGATCCCATCTTCAGTGGCACTTATATTCTAATATGTGATAAAGTGAAAACCAAAAATGCACACAGAAACCCATGCATTTACCTAATGTCTATTCAGCACCATCTATGTGCCCGGTGTTGTGCTAGGTACTGGGAACTGAGCAACAGAAAAGACAGAAGTGGCCCCTGACCTCAAAGAGTAGGCAGCCTGGCAGGGAAGACAGACATACCAACAGAGTACCAGCAGGTTATATTTAAAGATTGTGAAAAAAGAGACCCAGGATAGCTGAGAACAGAACTTGGGTGTATCCAAAGCTAGTTCAAGGGAATGGGCCTCACTGGGGGATGGCTGACAAGTGCAGCTGTTATTTTTATAATTCTAAAAATAATGTGGCCTTAGATTGTTATCTCTTTAAAAAGCAGGTCTATGAGAATGCTCAAGATGTGCATTAGATTAATGCGTAAAGCACCACAAATGCTTTCAGGCGCACAAGTCCAGTTGTACTGGGGGAATTCACCATGCAGAGGTTTTGTTTATATTGATTTTTACAGCTGTTAATGCACCTTGCAAGGCAGTGCTGTTGCTTGTGGTACTACTACTATGCCCCTTTATTCCTTGGTAGATTAGCTAAAATAATAGCACTGGGTTGGAAAGTAACAAAACTTGGTTGGTCACCCCCAGTTCACTTCATTCTTGCTCTGCAGTTGATTTAGCATAATTGTCTTCCTTCCTTATGTTAAAGCAGACACTACTGAGAGCTTGGACCTCAGCAATTCTGTGTAGCTTTCCTCGGTTGACAGCGGAGGAGGAAAGAGAGAGGGAGCAGGTACATTTGCTCCCTGCACTCCATCTTTTCCTCTCCTGACCTAAAGAGGCAGGAAACTAGAGGAGATCTGGCCTGGATTCTCAGCCAGAAACTTGTTCTCTAGTCTTCCTGCCCTGCTAGCTGAGGGGGTGTGACTCATTCCTGCCTGGAGGAAGAGTTACTTGACTGGGAGTCATAACCAAGCCCCTGGGGGCATGGATCAGAATTCTTGTGAGGGTGGAAAATCCCCAGGTAAGGCTGATGTGCTCCACTCAAGGTTATACCCCTTGAGAAATCCTAATACTAGAGAATCACTACGCAGAATTTCCCTGTAAATGGCCACAGCACCCTTGTGATAGAGCAGTATCTAAGAGGCAGATTAACGCTTTCGTTGTTTTCAGTTCAGTTCGTAAGGCAAAAAGAAATGGATGCAAATTCTGTTTTTGTTTGCCGTTAAACAGTCCTGTTACTTATTTTGTTATGTTAGGATCTTTCATACATGCCTGAAATCTAGCTGGCAATGTGACTGTATTATTAAATTTATTAGTATATCTAATACCTCTAACTCCTTCCAAATTGGGAATATTTTCTTTAGAAATGCTATTGAGATCAAGGAAAAAAGATACTACTGTTGCCTTCTGCCATGCTTTTGTCTGAACCCTCTATTCCAAGTAATGTTTACTAGTCACGTGGCATTTTTGTTAACATTTTACAAGCACATCTTATGTACAGTAAAATACACTGTTAACTGCTC
Source organism: Indri indri (assembly GCA_004363605.1). Classification (NCBI taxonomy): domain Eukaryota; kingdom Metazoa; phylum Chordata; class Mammalia; order Primates; family Indriidae; genus Indri; species Indri indri. Next base: position 27,448 of record RJWJ010017052.1, read on the forward strand.
AGTTTAAGTTGATTGTATAACCACCACCCAAAATGAGAGGTGGAGGACGTTCCATTACCTGTTCCCCTTTCAAGCCAACTTCTCCCTCCCCAGTCCAGGGGAGCACTTAATGACCATAAACTGGTTTTGCCCATCTTTAAACTTCATGTAAATGGAATCATGTAGAATGTAATCTTCTGTGCCTGGCTTCTTTCACTTAGCATAGTATTTTTGTAGATTCATCCTTGTAGGTATCAGTGGTATTCTAATATATTTGAACTATAAGAATATCTGGAAAAAGCATTTTGAATTACATTTTGAAGTATTACATTCTGATAGGCAGCAAACTAACAATACTTAACCTTCTAATTCTGTTTTTACTTTAATGTCAAGTATTTTTTTGGTCTTAGTTATTTTTATAATCTCTTTAGCAGCTCACACAATGCCGTGCCTATTATAGAAAATTAGCAAATGTTTTCTTACGTTGGAAGGGAATGTGTGAGAAAAATTAACTTATCTCTCATTTTATAGAAATTCAGATTTTAATTGCCCTGCTGTGACTGTAAAACCAAATTGCACATTCTGAGCGTTATTCCACTGATGAATTTACCGACGAGTCTGACACTGGTGCAGAGTGAACTGTTTGTGGACACTTTCCTTCAGTGTAAGGAGTTCAAGTGAAGTCATTTTTCCAAAAGGTCAGCTCTTACTGACTTTTTTGTTTCGTTTTGTTTTTTTAACTGGTAAAAATATTTTAAAGAACATTATCAGCCTCATTTGGTAACTGAAGAGCTCTGAGAATGGAAATGTGTGACCTGTCCAAAATGAAGGAGCAAGTCACTGTTGGATAAGATACTAGATTCTAAAATATTTGTTCAGCCACATGTGTTCCAAGTTCCCAGAGAAGTTATTGACACTGATGTTGGTTTCCCTTAAGGATGACTCAGGATTTCTTGAGTCATTTCCACTATTAGTCATTTTCACTGCCTGGGTCGAAGCAGGCTTAGGCTCTCCCTGGATTCCAGTCTTCACAGACTCACACTCCCCCCAGCTGCTGCCCCTCACCCCCCCTCCCCCCCCAATTCCCACTTCCTAGCTCAGCCACAACCCAGTCTCCAGAACCAATTCGACTTCAGGCAGGAAGGGTTAAAGAAGTCAGTTTTTACTGTCATCAGTCCAGCTTTAACCTTGTGTTTCAGTTCTGATAATTTGCTATTCCTTTTTCTCCCTAGTTGTCTAAACTCCTTTCTCAAAAACATGCCTAGGACCCCAGTCTGTTTAATTCTTCAGATTCTGTCTTGCTCTTGTCAATGTCTCCTAATTATCCTCTTGCCCTGGAAATAATCCTCCTGGGTCATGCTATGTGCCTCTTGCCTGTAGCAGACACCGATGGTGGCCTGCCTGTATCTGTAGATTTCATAACGTGAGCTATGTACTTCTCCCTTCTTTAGCTGTTGTACTGGCAGTACCTTAAGTCTTGGGTCCTAAATTGTGATCTAAGTGTTGTATTTATTTTCACTGGACTTCCGTTGTTATAATGTGCTGGCTGTTGTACATAGGGCTGTGAATAAAAGTGGGGTTCAGTTTCCTGCAGTAAGAGATAGGAGACTTAACTTTAGCCTGGCACCTGAAAAAGATCAAATGTTTAGTGAAATGTGGGAAAACTACCTCCTGGGCATAGTGGAAATCTGCCTGGCAGTAAACAGTTCTATTCAGAAGCAGCTCCCCAGTGCTGAGCAGTGACCTAGTTGAGCAGCGTGGTGTCTGAGCAGAGGTAGCAAAGAGTGCTGATGGCTTGGTGTTGTGGGGACTTTTAGTCTCAGCACCTGTGGCTGGAAAGTACTCTCGCCATTCTTCAGTATGGAAAATGGACATTTTCTCAGTCTCATGCAAATACAGCTTAAAGAAAAGTCCTCTCGTCAGAAATTCCAGAATTTGAAAATGTACCAGGAATCCAAAAAGTTGAGAACCACTCTTGGCTTTTTCCATCCCTCCTTGACGCTGATGGCATTCCTGAACTGGTATGCCTGTTTGTCTCTATGGTTCTTGGTGACCACATCCTCTCAGGTGGCCTTCCTCCTGGTTGAGCGCTGGGTTTGTTCGTAGGCACCCGATCTACCATCAGGGCGGCCTTGTTCCTTCCAGGCAGCCTCTAACGCCCCATCTTGGATCCTTGCTGGGCCAGGCTGGCTGTCCTCGGAAGTGAAAGAGGCTACGTATGAGGGGAAGAAGGATGCCATCTCCCTTAGGAGAGGGAGATTAGCTATATGCCAGTGCACAGGCAAAATAGTCCTAACCCTTTGTGACAGAACTTGGAAAACATCTGGTTCAAGTTTTTATTTAAAAAAGTGATAAATTCTTTGAACAGGTAAACTGTAGGGTTTATTGTCAGACTTCCACTAGCGCTACTGTGTGTGCCACTGTCATTCATTTTAAGTTTTATGAACTCTCACGTATAAAGTTCAAAATGGATTGAGAAGGGTTCTCTTCTGAGTTTTTTTTAATAAAATAGGAAACATTACAACTTTTCACATGCGTTTGAAAAGAAGGGGATTGTGTTACTTTAATCTGCAACTAAAATTAGAAAAGTATATATCAATCATTATTTTACAAATATATATAGAAAATCTATCATCTGTAATTTCTGTTGTATACCATATTAACTTATTTGATACTTTCTATGAGTAATGAGAGATAATTTGGATAATGGTAATTGCGATAAATTGCTTTGCAGCTTTTTGACGTCTAAATGAGTTTATTATACATAGAAGTCACCCTGGCCATGCATTCTGAACTTTTAAAAGCACCACTTTCTTAGTATTGTCCAGCTATGACAATAGGGAGTAAAGCATTTAGTTTTTCTACATATCTCAGTTTCCTGATATATAAAGCAGTGATTGAATCGACCTGTTTTTTGGTCTTATGAGAGATGTTTATAGATAAATTTTTTAGTGTAATTACTGCAGATCAGATTAAATGGGAGAGATTCAGGCATAGTACAGATTTCCTTCTCATTTATAGCAAGTTACCTCCTGGTACTGAGCAGTTTGGAAAACATAAATTGAAGCTCATTTTCTGATGGGAACAATGTATAAAGGAAAATTATACTAAGGGTCATTTGCCTTGTGTTTTATAGAAATAATAACAAATACTTTAGTCAAATATAAATGCTATATAAAACTTTCCCAATAATTTGAAAATTGTTCATTAGGAAAATATAGTCATAATATAAAATCGTATTTGACTTTGTTGACAGAATAGTAAAAGTTTCTGTTAATGCTCTTATTTATGTTCATGACTGCTGCCTTGTTTTTATTGGAACCAATAAAAGATGAATGAATGAAAGCCTTTACAGTTTGGTGGGATTCAGACAGGCTTTTTAAAGGAGAGTATCTGTTGGGCATCTTTGAGGAGACTTGGGGAAGTCTCAGGGATGGTGGATAACCTTTTTAAGAAACTGAACAGGAAGATGCTGGTTGCTCCAATACTGTTTTACTTCTTGCCTAAGCACTGGTACTCTATAGGGGTTCTTAACATGGGGGTAGTGGGTCTACGTGGGCGGGCTTGGGGGATAGGAGTTCTTAGATCCCTTAAACTGTTTGGGAAATGTGTTTATTTGCATATTTGGGATCTCTGGTGAAGGGAATCCATAGCTTTCATCAGATTCTTAAGGGGATCCTTGATCCAAAAGGACTGGATTGCCAGTTCTATAAAACTGGCATAATTATGGTACAAAACTGGCGAGTTAAGGTTTATTAACTACATGGTACTATAAAGTTGTTAGCCAAGACCGCTGCCTTTTGAAACTGTGAAAGTCTGGTTTTCCTGGGCGGTCATGTCAGCTCCCATACTGCTGTTTCACAAGGCCCACCTGCTTTAGAGTGGGTGCACTGCAATGGATTCCCTTAGGGAGCTGTCCTGGGGGAAGACAAAAGGAGTAAAGAATTTTTTTTTTTTTAATTTCTTCACTTTTGAATTTCTGTTTTAATTAGGAACATTTGGTCATGGGGATAGAAAATCCAAATCACATGGCCTGAACAATAAAGGGAATTTATTAGCATAATAATGGAAAGGTTCAGAGGTAGCTGTAGCTTCAGGAGCCAGCCTTGCTCTCAGGCTCCATGAAAGAGACTCTCAGAAGCTCCAGCTCTTGCCTTGTAGCAGAGTGGCAGTGGCAGTTTCTCACCAGAAAATGCACTTTCACCGTGTCATCCCTTGGAAGAAAGAGTTCTGGTAGCTTTTCTTCTCTGGAAATACCATCAAATGGCTCTGACGGGAATTACGTATCCATTCCCGAAGCCATCTTTGTGGACCGGAGTTCCCCAGTATGTTAATCAGCATTGGCTGGTGTGGAGTTACTTAAGCCACATAAATGAAAATGGGGAATGGGTACCGTTCTTTCGAATTTTTGTGTTATTTCCTTCTAAAGTACTAAATTTATGGAGAAATCATTTGCTAATTCAGTATATTGAAAATTTTTAGTGTTTGTAATAATGTAATAGTTTTATGTTTGTTTTTCTTGATATAAAAATTGGAGGCAAAAGACATTTTCTATTCTGTCTTTAAAAAAAAAACCAAAAAATTGAAAACTATTTTTGGCGGGACCCCCAATAACACTTCTTGAGTTGGTAGTGTTGATAGCCCTTTGTAGAAAATTTGTTTCCTTGCCTTAATCTGCTTTTTCATGGTTTTACCAGCAAATGTTTTCCAAATTTTTATTTAGTATAAAAGCAGTAGAAAAGGCTCATTAGGAGAGGTTTTTCTGATGTTAGAATGCCTGAATTAAAATCATTACTCCACTATTTACTGGTTGTGCAACTTTAAGTAAATCGTTGAATCTTTCTGGCCTTTTTTTTCTCATTATAAAGTTAAAATGAGATAATGTACTAGAAGGCTTGGTATCTCTCATGCGTGGTGCTAATAGCTGTTTATATTAACCAAATAATGTAAATCTCATAATTTCACATAAAAGTATTGTAATATGTAAAATAACTTAATTACAGGCATTCATGAATGGGCCCATGGCTAATTCCTATGCCTACAGAATGAATGTTAATTGTAATTTTGCATAGATTCTCTTGAGTAGGATTCTAGAAGTTAGATTGACACTTTAGTAAAAAAAAAAAAAAAAAAAAAAAACCCCAAGAAGATTAAATTGACAGAGATAGCATAAGGTACATTATTAATATTATTAATAAGCATTACTTGTGTTACTGATTAGGTTCTGAAAATACCAAGAGAGAAATTAGCTTAAAGCACTGAAATTCCAAGTCTGTCTGAGTATAAGTATACAGTATGTCTTTAATTGATTTTATTCCTCTGGTGACATTATTCAGTTTGTACTGGGGTTCACTTTTCATAATGTTATAATAGGAATGAGTAAAAATGAATATATTCATTTACCTTCTATAATAAATAATTCCAATCAGAATCATTCATCAGCAAAATAGTTTGGAGCCAATGAGTAAAGACTGAAACCTAGTGGAAGTTTATTTTGTGGTTTTTGGTTTTCTTGCACTTTTCAGTGTAATGCTTTTTGAGTTCTTCAGGATTTTTATAACCTGGGTCAGTAGAGTTCCTGAACTATTTCTACATTTGGGAATTCAAGTCAAAGTAAACATTATTAACTGTGAGGAAAGAGCAATGGAACTGTAGTTACTGGGATTTGAAGGAGAAAGCTGCCCAGTAGCCTGTAATAATGCCGAGGCACCAGCTGCAGAAATGGATATAGCCAAATCCTACTGGATTTAGGGAATTAATTTTTAACCTAATGATATAGATTGTTAAACAGTTAATGAGGTCCAAATATAGACATTCCCTAATGCAAATCAAAACCGCAATGAGATATCACTTCTCTCCAGTGAGACTGGCCTTTATCAAAAAGTCCCAAAACAATAAATGTTGGCATGGATGCGGAGAGATAGGAACACTCATACACTGCTGGTGGGACTGCAAACTAGTGCAACCTCTGTGGAAAGCTATATGGAGATACCTTAAAGAGATGCAAGTAGAATTACCATTTGATCCAGCAATCCCATTACTGGGCATCTACCCCAAAGAACAAAAATCGCTCTATGAAAAAGACACCTGCACCCAAATGTTTATAGCAGCGCAATTCACAATTGCAAAGGTGTGGAAACAGCCCAAGTGTCCATCAATACATGAGTGGATTAGTAAAA
>RJWJ010017053.1:0-32997 GCA_004363605.1 Indri indri
CTTGATCTCATATGTCTAATTAACCTCACCTTTGGTCTCTTAGAAATATTCAAGGAGTTACTGACTTAACATAAAAACACATTTCCCTTTGTAGTAATTCAACAAAAAACCGGGTGCATTAGATTTGGCAACTGAGGTAAAAGATTTGGTGTTGTTTTTTAAGCAATTGTTTCTTTTAAGGTGACTATTCCTATTAATACCAGGCAATCCTAAATCCATTATAAGAGTCTCACTTTCATTTTGATCACTTGTATGTAAATATGAATTACTATGCCAAACCCTAAATCCTTAGTATGCTGTTAATATGCTGTTTAATATCTGGAAAACAAATAACTTTTAATACCTGATTACTTATTTATGTCTTGAAGATGGAGGTCCATTACAAGCGAGTACCTCTTAGGTTATTTCAATACCTACTGCAATGATGAATCCAACATAGAAATCATCCACAATTGAAAACATCATGAATTATTTATGAATGGACAGAAAGATAAACTTTTTTCATGACAAGAATCCTCTGCTTAAAAGATAAAACTGAAAGAAAAATATTGACAAATAAAATTATATGTAATTATAAAATAGTGTTCTCAGTTTTTCTAGGTGATATTATGAGACATTTTTCTTATATGCATCCTGAAATAGCACAGTATATGACCAAAATTTTAGGCCGGGTTTATTAAAGAATGACTCCATGTGTAACAATTGTAGTGATAATGAGAGTGGTTTTATGACATTCGTGGATTTTCTTTATGTACTTATATGTAAATGCTCCAGCCTGGAAACTGATATCCAAGAATGAGATTTCAGAAGACATTCAACATCTGAATCACTTCTTGTGTTTGTGGTTCTCTATCATGACATATGTTACTTTTGTCAAAGTTATAGAGAGATTATTTTTTTTGTATATTTTATGGGAAGTTTTATAGTGTTAATCCTGATTTCTAAATACTTGGGGACAAAATACATATATATGACTCCTTGCAAAGTTGAACAAGGTTATTCATGCCAAGGATTCTATAATGTCTCAGTATGAAAAGTAATGAAAGATAAAGAAGATATTAAGGAAAATGTCAAGTAAGAATCTTGTAGTCATCAAGTGAGTCTAGCTCATTCTTATCCAGTCTTGGTAGCTTCCTTATAATTTACTTTTGCCAAATGATACCCATGTGAACAATTAGAATATTTTGTTCTTATATATTTTAGAGCTCAGAGACTATTCTCTGTCCTCTAAATCTAGAGGGATGTTTCATGTAAATAGAAATTATTCTTTATTCTTTTGTTTTTCAGGATATTTCTTGAGTCACATTCAGAAATAAGTCCAGACAGTAATATAATAGTAACTTTGGTTTATAATGGCTTACTCTATGAGAAACTCTAATTTAGTCTACTCCAAGTAAACCAAAAGAATGTACATTCACTTAAACATTGTGCAATGCACTTTATGCAATATTCTCATGTGGAAACAGCAAACAAATGTCATGTATTTTTAAAGTAAAGGTATTTACCTTAAAAATACATACATCAGATGCATTAGAAATAATGATAAGAATGGAAACTGCAAACCACTGGAAATATTTATGAGGAATAGACAGTTATAGAGATATTTTGTCTTGCTTCTCTTTTCAGTGTTAGGTACATTTTTATTTGCTGCAATTTCTTACAAATTATTAATCTGCATTTAGGGCATATAGGAATTTTCACTTGAATAATACATCCTTTCCACAGTGAATTGAAATTCTAGCACTGCCATACAAAATTTTCATGTATACATGGGTATATCTTGATTTTCTATTAATATTGTATTGTATATTCACCATCTCTACACAAATACCATGCTGTAAAATAGTTATTTTACTTGTAATGTTAGTCTTGATAGGCTGTAAAATGAATGAATCCACTCCTCCCATTCCTCCTCAAAATTGACTTGACTAATGTTGGCTTTTTATTCTTTATCCTTCTGTTTCAATTTTGGGAATAGAAAAGTTTGGTGAAAAATTATATTGTAAATTTTATTGGAGTCACATGCAATTTTTATTTTAGTGTAAGAAGAAATATTTCATTATTTTATATGTTTAATAATGAATATATTTATCAATGATGTTTTTCAGGTCTTATAATAAATTTTTATACATTTTTCTTTATGTATCTTGCATTTCCTTTATATTTCTTCACAAATGATGCTTTTTGTGTTTTGTGAATGGGCTTTTAAAATGTTACATTTTTAAGTTGATTGTATCTTAACAGTAATGTTGCTTTTTATCATTATATCTTCTAAGCAACTTTTCTAGTCTTACTAAATTTAGTAGTTTATAGTTCTTACAATTATGTAATTGTACACATATCTATGAAAATAGCATTATTATTCTTTATTTTTTTTTTATATTCCAATTGAACAGGCTAGGAGATCTGTTACAATGGTGAATGCAAATGGTGATTGTGGCCATTCTTGTATTTTCCTTGACTTTAAAGGAACTACTTTTCATGTTTTGCCATAGCGTATGATGTTTGCTTTAAATCATTTTATGGTAAGTAGCAATTTGAGTTATATACACTGTTTTACATTACGGAAGCACAATTGAGTTCTTTTCCTTTTCATAATGAACATTATGGAGTTTCTGTTACAGTAGTTAAGTTTTAATTTTTAATGGGTCATGGCGATGGAACTCATCAAACCCTAATCCTGTTTCTGATGCTGCCTTTTCTTCCCAACTTACATTACAGTTAGCATTAAAGTAGCATTAAGGAAATTCATGAGATCCTTTTCTTAGGGGGAGTGAGAAGGTAGGATTGTACTTTTGAATACCTCGAGATCTGATATTCGGTTTATCAGAACTAGCTCCAGGCTCAGAATAATGGCCCTCCTCGCCTCCTTCCAAGAAGCTTTATTTTGGCATATAAATATGAAATATTTATAATAACTGAAAATAGTATGATTAATTTGATTCTCAGCCTGAATCAAGAAATAAATAAGAAATAATTTTTAAATGAATGAACAATTAGGCATATATTCTATAATTGAATAGAATTTTAAAACAGCATGACTCTTTCTTCATTTATAATTGAAGGATTATGGGCCAAAAAAAGATTATTAATTTATCTGAGCTCATGCAGGCAATTAATGGAATTGGCTTATCTTATTTTAAGCTATAACTTTAAAAATTTTAAGTCCCTGTTGGACTATTTTACTGTTTTACAGGTAATATCCCTTGGTCTTATTTTCCAGTTTGTTTCTTAGATCATCATTGCTTTCTGTATTGCTATTTACTCCCATTGAGGTTATTGTTATCATGGTTATGGTTTAATGTGTTGATGAAAAATATTGTGTTCTTATTTTATTGCAACATATGAGAAAATTTCATAAAACACATGGACTTTCGAATTAATAACTACAATGTGAACAACTGTGAAACTGCCATTCAATTCAAGAAATAGAACATTGTCACAATCCCTTTCTGCCTCTGTCTCCTATGTCATCCTTCTTCACTAAAGCTAAAAACTGTATAATGATCTAAACTCTGTAATAATCATTTCTTGTTTTTGTTCATATTTTACTTCCTATGTTTGCCTACATAACCAAAAAAGTTAGTTTTGTCAATTTTGAACTTTATAGGAATAGATGAATACTGTACTTACTATTTATATTTTGCTTAATAAGCAAAGGAAGCTTACTATTGTATTTTTAGATGTATCTGTATTGATGCACATAGTTACAAATTGTAAGTGTTCATTGCTGTATAGCAATCTATAGCATTTATATACACCAATTTAATTATCTATTCTCTTTTTTGATGGATGTTTGAGGTATTTCAAGTTTAAGGTTATCACAAATAAAGTAAATGTAAATTGTTGTGCATATGCAAAGACTTCCACATAGAGATCTGGTACATATTTTGTTAAATTTGCACTTATTAATTCCAGGATATAATTTTGTCAGTTTTCTAGGGTTTTCTTTGTACACAAAAAGGCTATCTGTGTGCAAAGATACTTTACTTCTTCTTTCCTGATTTGTATAAACGTATTTCCTTTTCATGTCTTATTGCCCTAGTTTGTACTTTCAGTGTACTGTTGAATAGGAATGATGAGATGGAACATTCTTACATTATTCCTTATCTTAGAGCGAAAGCATCCAGTTTCACATCATTAAGTATGATATAATCTATAAGAATTTTGTATATGTTCTTTATCAAGTTGAAGAAATTTTCCTCTATTCCTAGTTGCCGGAGAATTTTTATCATAAAAGAATGTTGGATTTTATCAAATGCTTGTTCTGTATCAGTTGATAAATGTTTTTGTTTATTTGTTTGTTTTGTTTGTTTTGCTTTAGCTTGTTGATGGATTACATTGACATCAAAATTTTAAACTAGCTTTGCATGCCTGGAACAAACCGCATTTGGTCATGGTGCATTATTCTATTAATGTACTGCTGGTTCAGTTTACTAATATTTTATTAAGGATTTTTGCATCTTTGTTAAGGTGAGCTGTAGTTTTCTATTCTTATAATTTCTTTATCTGGTTTTAGTCTTAGGTTAATGCTGTCCACATAGAATCAGTTAAAAAGTGTTCCCTGGGCTTCTGTTTTCTGTTGGAATTTATAGAGAACCAGTATAATTTTCCCTTTTATGCTTGGTAGAATTTGCCAATGAAACAGTTTGGACTTCATGCATTGTTTTGGGTTTTTTTTTTGTTTGTTTTGTTTTTGTTTGTTTGTTTGTTTTTTTAGAAAGCTGTTTATTGTTGATTCAATGTCATTAAAGAATAGAGGCTTATTCAGATGATTTATTTCTTCTGGTGTAAATTTTGGTAGTTGCTGTCTTTAAAAATTGGCCAGTGTTGTCCAGCTTATTGAATTTGTGGTCATAGGGTTGTTCATAATATTTCTTTATTATCCTTTTTTTTAAATTTCAGAATATTATGGGGATACAAATGCTTTGGTTACATCCATTGCCTTTGCACCATCCCAGTCAGAGCTACAAGCGTTCCCAACCCCTAGACAGCACGCACTACACCCATTACGTATGAATATACCAATCCGTATCCCCCGTCCCACCTGCCTGACACCCAATGAATGTTACTTCCATATGTGTACATAAATGTTGATCAATTCGTACCAATTTAATAATTAGTATATTTGGCGCTTGTTTTTTCATTCTTGTGATACCTCATTTAGAAGAATGGGCTCCAGCTCCATCCAGGATAATACAAGAGATAGTTCGCCTTTTTTTATGGCTGAATAGTACTCCACGGTATACATATACCACATTTTATTAATCCACTCATGTATTGGTAGGCACTTGGGCTGTTTCCATATCTTTGAAATTGTGAATTGTGCTGCTTTGAACATTGGAGAGAAGATGTCTTTTTCATAAAATGTCTTTTTTTCCTTTGGGTAAATACCCCATAGTGGGATTGCTGGATTAAATGGTAGTTCTACTTTGGTATCTCTGAGGTATCTCCATATTACTTTCCATAGAGGTTCTACTAGTTTGCAATCCCACCAGAATATTATCTTTTTAATGTGCATTCACTTAGTAATGTCAACTCTTTCATTTATGATATTAGCAATTTGTGCCTTATTTCTTTTTTTTTCCTGATTAGTCTGGCTAGAAGTTTACCAATTTCATTGATCTTTTCAAGGAACCAGATTTTCCCGTTTTCCATTTTATTGTCTCCTGGTTTCCTGCTTTAATTCTTACTTTTCTTTTCTTCTGCTTTCTTTTGGTTTCTGTTGCTCATTTTTTTCTAGTCTCCTAAAGTGCAAGCTTTGGATTATTGATCTTTTATATATGATATATATAAATATAAATATATATAAATATACATATATGTAAAGATTACATATCTTTTGTATTTTAATATATACAGTTGATGCTTTAAATATCACTCTAAGCAGTGCTTTCACTGCATCTCACTGTTTTTGTTATGTTTTCAGTTTCATTTAGTTCATAAAATTTTTTAAATTATCTTGAGACTTTGACATATGGGTTATTTTGAAGAATGTTTTTAAATCTTGAAATGTTTTATATTTTCCAGCTATCTTTCTGTCATTAACTTAATATTTATTTCCATAGTTATTTGAAAACATACTCTCTAATATTCTATCATTTTATATTTGATAAGTTTTGATTTATAGTGTAGAGTGTGCTGTGTCTTGGTCTATGTTCCATGTGAGCTGGAGAAGAATGTGTATTCTGCTGTTGTTGGATGAAGTATTCTATAAGTATCAATTATTTCAAGTTGATTGATGCAGCTATTCAGTTCAACTATATCCTTACTTATTTTCTGCCTGCTAGATCTATCAATTTCTACAAGAAGAATATTGAGATATCTGACAATAATAGTGGGATTGTCTATTTCTTTTTGTAATTCTGTCAGTTTTTGCTGTCAAGTTTCAGTGTGAAAATGTCCGTTCTTACTGAGCTCATGGCTGAAGAATGACCAGATGCACCAAAGTAAGGCAAGCACAATAATGAGGTTTATTGAGGAGAGAAAGATAGGATTATAGTACAAGAGCAAGATATAGGTTTACAGAGCATGATACATATGCCATAGATGATGACCGGACTCATTGTTGCAGCAAAGAGAGAGACAAAGGAAGGGCACCAAAAAAAAGGGCGTGGTTATGGTCTGCGTCTTGTTTTATACTGCCCATCTGAGTCCATGGCTCAGACATCACATGGAACCACTTTGACTGGACAGTGGGAGTTGCATTACTATGCACGTGGGTTGTTCTAGGTCGATTTCCGGACTCTGTGGTACCTACGCGGCTTGGCCCGTGGGCTAGAGAGTCCTCTGCATTCTTTTGCAGCCGGCCCACTAAGTTATTTATTACTGGCAGATTCGCAGGGTACTCCCTAGGGTAATCCTAGGGATTAGGGTGGGGCAATTATACTAAAGCAAAGCACCCACTTTCGTCCCTAGGAAACCCGGAATCCCTCGCTATCTACCTAACCCATCTACTGAGGTTTGAATTATAATTCTGAGATTTATATTTGAAGTTTTAAATCAATTTAATTTTCTTACAAAATTATAAATTTTGACATTTAATTTCTAGCTATTAATTAAATTTGTTTTAAAGTCCATGTCTGGCATCCTTTTTTATACTTTTTTGGTTTAGTTTGCTAATATTTTTGTAAGCTGTTTGCATCTGTGCTTATGAGTAATTTTCCTGTAATTATCTTTTCTTCTGTTCTTCTGCTACATGGTTATGTAGCAACATAAAATTCTTTGGAGAATATCTCTTTTTTTTTTCATTTTCTAGAAGTGTTCATATAGGACTGAAATCATTTCTCCTTTGAAAGCTTTATAGAATTGACAGAGAAGACATCTGAGCCTGGAATTTTCATTGTGGAAGATTTGCTATTACTTATTCTACTTCTTTGATTATTAAAGGAATATTCCATTCCCATTTGTATCAGTTTTGAGGGATACATTTTTCTGAGCGTTTGTACTAAGTACATATTAAAACTTACTGTTATTTACTTATGTATAATATGCTTTTATTACTATCTTAATGTATGTATTTTCTGTAGTAGTGTTTCCCTTTTCATTTCTCAAATTGGAATTCCTATTTGAATCCTTCATCTTTTTTCTTCTTAATATTACCAGTGATTTGTATTTTTGGCTTTTAAAGGTACAATTATTGACTTCGTCAGTATGTTCTCTGGAATGTTTATTTTCTATTCAATTAATTTTAGCTATCACTATTTTCATTCTGTTACTCCCATAATTTATGTTGATGTATTTTTTTCTAACTATGTGAGATGGATTTTTTCTGCTAATTAATGTATAGCCTTCTTCTTTAATAATATACAGATATATGGATAATTTTGTTTCTTTTTAAAGGCTGGCTTGGTTGCAATACATGTTATTCATAGGTAGTATTTGGTGAGTATTCAGTTCAAAATATTGTCTTATTTATAAAATAAAAATTTATTTCTCAATTAATCATTTAGGAGAACATTTTTTTATTTCATAACAGTTATGACTGATTTAAAGCTTAGTTAATTTTGGTCAAGAACCATGGTCTGTATGCTTTCAGATTGAAATGTGCTATGCACTAATTTATAGTCAAATTTTTTAATGATCTCTTAATGCGTGTTATAACTATGTAGCTTGTAATCGTTAGGTGCCATGTACTATATATATTTGTTAGATTTGGCTATTAATTATGTGCCTAAATTTTCCATATACTTATTGTATTTGTTTTTCTTTATAGTCTATTAACAACATAAAATATGTGTTAAAATCTTTGGGCATTATTTTGGATTTACCTATTTTGTCTCATATTATGGCGAAATTTTGCTCTATATATTTCGTGGCTATGCTCTTTGATGATTAGTACTTTAAAGAAAATCTTTCTAACTTAACTGAAACTATTGTATAGATGCTTGCTATACCATGGATTATAAAATAAATGCCTCACCAACAATTTGGAGGGAAGGTGGAAACATCTGTCATGCATCATTTTGTCTAGAAATGCAGGTGGTGAGTCAGCATTAGCAGACGATTTCAGATATAGTTATCGACCTTTCTCACGTACATAAGGGATTTACTTGCTTCTAAGGAGTGACTGGTTATGTCTGATATTGAAGTGAGATCAATAGATAGTAATAGGTAATAATGACTCAAACTTTCCCATATGGTATATTTTGTCATAACTGACTGACATTTGTTTCACTTAATTTTGCCTGAAATATTTACTCAGTCCTAATATCATATCATTTTAAAAATGTTTCCTGTTAACAGTGTCATTGAATATATGTGTTCAGTTTATTACTGATAAAAGTGTCTTTGATGATATTGTGTTTCCATTAAGCGGTTTATTTCATCTCAATTTTCAGGTCATATTGCTGAAAGAGATGAGATAATGTCTGTGGTGATTTCTTTATTTAAAGGTGAGCCTATCCTGAAAATTTATCTGGATAAGCCTTTTGAGTATCACTATCAACTAACAAGTGATTTCAGCTGAGTCATAGAATATACACCATCATAAAAAGCAATACAGTTTTTTTACTTTGGCTGTCCAATATGGTTGAATAATAATTTATTACAGTTTTGCATCAAATGTGATTAAGGTGAATGTTCAAAAAGCATATGTAAAGCACACCAAGCACACAGGTTTGATACGAGTCAAAATGCGCTTTGTGTACTAGGATATCCAAAACTCCCATGCATAACAATGAATGTTTCTTCCACTCTGGAAATAGCTCTCTTCCAGGAAAATTTCATAATATTGTAACTTTTGGGATATAATTTTACTAGAAAACACTTTCTATTTGCCCACTTCATGTTGTAATTTTTACTGTCTCTAATGCTTAAATATTCATTGAAGATGCCCATAAGAACATTGGTTTCTGATAGGTTGACACTCCAATTTATTGTCCAAAGTGGGACACTTTTAGCTAGACAAATGCTAATTAATTCAAACAGTATGCTGGAACAACAGTTATCAACTGGGACTCACTCAGACATAATTATAATATACAATCACCCTATTCCTAAGGAAAATAATTAGAACTAAAGAGTTGTACTGCCCAAGGATGCCCCCTGAATGAGAAACATGGATAAAACACAAAAGAAGATTGATAAATAACTACTTTGTAGCCAGAGATTTTTTTGCTAAGTTCCTAAGCTGGATAGGATAGGCTCTGCCTATATCAATTCTTATATTTATAAATGTGACCTCCACCAGAATAGTATTCGTACCTGCTGTCTACCCTCTGTAACATTTTTATTACTCACGTGACAATTCATTCAAGTAATGAGCCTGCTGAAAAGAATAGCGCCCAAGAGCTGTCAAGAAATTTTATTCTCTGCATGCCGGGATCTGCAAAATTTACTCATTATTCTATACTTTATCCATAATCCCCTCTGACCGTTTCCCCTTCATATGTATATGCTGTGTTTAACAATACCGAGTTGGTCATAATCCCTACCTATCAAACGATAATTCAGTACTTTCTGTGCCTGAGAATATGCATTTTATTCTTATAAAATATTCTTCCTTCCTTTCGATCTAATTTCTACCATACCTTTAAAATTCAGTTCAAGTATTACGTCCTCTAATACTTTTTAATTTTTTTTTTATTTCAGCATATTACGGGAGTACTTTTCTGATTCATTGAATTTATACTTGTGTTTCCATAGTTATGTTTTTCATAGTTTTGTCTTAATACTCATTATACTTCATTCTAAGAGTTGCTCTATTTAGCTCTCTCCTTAACAGGACTCTAAGGTTCATGAATGGAATAAATTGTGTTTATTTGACAGTATATACCCATTGCTTAGCATTGTAAGGGGTGACGGGAGGAAGTCAACTTATGATTTAATAAGTGCATGGGGGAATATAAAAACGCCCAGCATGGAAACAGTTCAAAATGAGCTTAGGGCCAGGCCTGGTGGCTCACATCTGTAATCCTAGCACTCTGAGAGGCCAAGGCAGGAGGATCGCTTGAGGTCAGGAGTTCGAGACCAGACTTAGCAAGAGCGAGACCCCCGCCTCTACTAAAAATAGAAAGAAATGAGCTGGACAACTGAAAAAAAAAAAAAAAAAAACAGAAATTAGAAGTCAGGGTACAGACATCAATAAGTTAAGTTACCTTTCTTGAGAGGATTGTGTTCTGGTAGATAGAATAAATCTGTGTAACAGTTAATTATAAAAACATATGATTTGTGCTAGTCAGAAATTTTAGAAGATGCACTTTTAGTCTAGAATTTTTTCTTGAGTCAGTTAAGCAATGCAGCAGATAAAAAAGTATAATTTGCTTCAAAAATGTGTTTTATTGTTCAATATTTGTCACTTGTGCAATGTAGTCATATGTTTCCAAGATGTACAGTTATTGAGAACTTTGGTTATAAATATTTCAATGTATATCTGTATAGGTATATTTATATATGTTATACCTATTTATACATGGTGTACATTCTAATTATGTACACATGGATATGTTTTGTATATATATTATATATATTCTTATAAGTGTGCTGTATATGTCAGCACAGCAGTTTAAAATTTGTGTTTTCAAATACTTATTAAAATGTTCAGGCTTAGAACACTGTCATTGGATTTGTGTTATGTGTTTCAAAGATCCTTTCCATTTTAGGACTAGGCAAAATACAAATAATAGACAGTTTTATTCTTGTACACCAAATTAATTTAGTAGTTACTTTCTAAAAACACAAAAGCAATAATGGCTTTCAAAATTAAAAATATATATATTTTTTAACTCAGAATCTGGTATATATTTTATGAATTCAAAAATCTTAGTAATGCTTTGAATAAAAAGGCTTTCATAATCACCTGTTAAGACTGATGTTACAATTTTGTAAAAATTTCATTTTGTCTGATTGTAGTAGTCATGTGTGATTATTGTACAAAATGCACGAAAATGTCAAGATATATAGATCATACGTAAACATAACTCAGATATAATTGTTAAAATGTTGCTGCCATGGCTGTCCAATGTTCTATGTTTTTTAAGTTTAGTGCATGTGAATATGTATGGTAGATAAGTAAATAAGTTTTAATTATATTTTAATATAGAGTTTCATATTTTTAATTTAAGTTAATCTATCATAAGAATTTCCTTTATACTAGATAATATTCTCCTGAGATATGCTTTTGGAAAGTTTGGTAATATTTTGTTATATGGACATACCTTAAGAAATTTAACCTTTGCTATATTTTTATAGTTTTATGTAATGAATAATAGATCATATAAATTTTTGTTTGTATTTCTAATTATTTCCTTAGAGATTAATTAGGGATCATTTTATATGTATTACTATATCAAGGTTTATTAATTGTACAATACTGTATATCATAGAATTCCACATGAATCTCTGGCCATATTGCTGTATTTAAGAACCTCACAACATTGCAATATGTTTTGTCTTCTGACTATCCCATTTCTTGCTTTAATATGTTTGCTAAACAGACACTCCCAAATATTTTCTTCAATTAGCTATAGAAGATAATAGCTTCTTAGTATTTTTCTGTGTGTTAAATCATTAAAGATTTTGAGCATTTTTATAATATTTGTTTACTTTTTTATTTCTTATTGTCTTTTCCGTTTGTATCTTTCACTTATTTTGAAATTGAATTGTCTTTAAATTAATTAGTAAGAATGTTTATCTTGTGTGCTTCTTGCTAATATTTTTCTACTCTACCAATATTCTTTCTGGTAGTTTTTAATCTACCAAATTTTAAATGTAAATTAAACAAATGTGTCAAATATTTTAGTGATTTGTTTTTTTAAGAGACAAGGTCTCACTTTGTTGTTCAGGCTGGAGTGCAGTGGCATAATCATAGCTCACTATAACCTCAAACTCCAGGGTTCAAGTGATTCTCCTGCCTAAGCCTCCAGAGTGGCTAGGACTACAGGCACATGCCACCATGCCAGGCTAATTTTTAATATTTTTTATACCAATGGGGTCTCACTATGTTGCCCAGGCTTGTCTCAAACTCCTGGCCTCAAGTAATATTCCTTCCTCAGTTTCCTATAGCTCTAGGATTACAGACTGAGCTGTGGTGCCTAGCCTGTGATTTTTTAACATCTTGTGCATAGAAAGTTTTTTTCATCATAAGATTAGTTAAATAGTCAGCTGTTTTTTTTTACCAATTTTTATGGTCTTTAAAATTATTTTTTCTTTGGGAATTAATTTTTCAGAGTGCTATTAAATATGATACCCTAGCGGGATTATTTTCTCAGTACTTAGATGGTTTTCTCAATGCCATTTGTTGATAATTATATCACCTTCCTATTTTGTGGCGATTTTTGCAATTGTACATTTAGGTTTTAGTCATTCGGACAGATTTTCATTTATTAACTCAGCAAATGTTATAACAGCATTGTTCTATTTTAAATATATTTAAAATTATTGCTTATAATCATATAGAAAAAGTACTCATCAGTACTCTTATTTTCTTTTCTTTTACAAAGTTTCTTAGCTCAATAGGACTATTTTTTTCTCCATTCATAATTTCTTAAATTTGCCTCCAAAAAAAGTTTTTGGATTTTATAAGTTTAGAGAGCAATATATATATAAAAAATCAAACTTTTTATGTATGTATGTATATTCATATCTGTCCATTCATCTTTGAGAAAATTAACATCCCCAGTTTTCATTTGTTCTATTCAGACTACTTCTTCTTTTTATTTTTTAAGTACTTCTTACAAAAAATTCTGTACTTGATATGCCATACACATATTGCTTGTGAGTTTTAAAATATACCATAATTGAATTTCCTGTTTGTAAAAATTCCTTGTTTTTTCTGACATTTTTAATTATCTTTTAATTTTTTTATTATTTAGGTTTTCACATGTTTAAGCTGTTGGCGATTATCAAGATAGTATAAAAATATTAAGATTCCTATCATTTTCAAGATGATTTCCTCCTGGACCTGTCCTGAGCCCTGCTTCATTTAATATAGACTTAACTGCTCTCTAGGCCTGTTCCAAACTGTTATCCTCAGAGGTCCCTTAATTACTCACCTGGTAAGATCATTGAATCAATTTTTTTCTTGGTCTGCAGGTTTTATTCTTTCTTGGTCTAGTCATTTTATTGTATCAATCTCAAATACTTTCTGAGAAAGTTTTTAGGGAGTAAATCTTTGTGAGTTCTTCCATGTCTGAAAATATTCTTTATTTTGTAGCTTGACCTTAAATCTTTATTCCACTTCCTGTTAGCACCAGTGTTGCTCATGAGAATCCAATACCCACGTGGTATGTCTTCTCTTTTTCCTCTCTAGAAACGTTAAGAACTTAACATTTTATTTATTCATACATCTGCTAAATAGTTGCTAAGTACTG
Source organism: Indri indri (assembly GCA_004363605.1). Classification (NCBI taxonomy): domain Eukaryota; kingdom Metazoa; phylum Chordata; class Mammalia; order Primates; family Indriidae; genus Indri; species Indri indri. The sequence goes on from RJWJ010017053.1 coordinate 13,812, forward strand.
GTTATGGTTCCATGTTGCGTAGTCAAGACAGAGGAGTGAGCAAAGTAGATAAAATCGTTGCTCTGACATACTTTACCATAGAGCTGGGAGAAGCCAACTAGCAGTTTCCTGATGATGAAGTGAAGGAATATATCTTGTGCTGGGCATCCAGCAAGCCCTTTCAATCAGAAATGGTATGACCTTGAGCAATAGGATTTATTAAATTAATTTTTAATGATTTAATTCACTTCTTTTTCCCTAAAATTTTGTCTTACTAGAAGTTAAAGTTTTCATATTAATCTGTTGTGATTTATGCCTTTTACCATGTTTTGTTCTAAAATTTGGATCAATTTATAGACTTTTTCACATAATCCTATAGATTTTCTTTTATGTTGAATATATTCTGTACACTCATTGTAGTCTCTGAGTCTTGCTTCATCATTGTAATATGTTAATTTGTATCAACGTATTGTCTGTATTAATCTCTCTGAGGCTACTAATTGAGGTTTTCTGTGGCATATGGCCTTTTTTCTTTCATTATAGTTACTTTTTATTGCTTTTTTTTTCTGCTTATTTTAACTTATTCTCTGATTTTCCTAAGAAGACCTGAAAAGCTTAGTTGCATGTTCAAATTTTAAAATAAAGTATAAATCCGCTTGGGAGCACTGTGCATGATCCACGCTTATTGACTAGTGAACTTAGCTGGAGGGTAAGTACATAGATTGCTGTTTGCTGCACTGAGCCAAGGGACTACTGCACATCAGAATATGAAGATCTTTTCTGTAGAGCGCAAATAATCAAAAAACTGTTCTAATTCTTCCGGGGGAGTTTATTATTATTATTTTTTGTTTTAGGAAAATTCTTTCCACTTTTGCCTGGGAATTTGGAAGTAAGATTGCTGCCAGGCATTATGTGCACACCAGTGTTGTGTGTCTTGAAGTGGAGGGGGGTAGTGTGCTACTGATACAAGTCCAACCTTACTGTGAATATCACAGTTTTCCACTCTATATTTTACTTCTTTCCATCATGCCAAACATTTCCAGGTATAACTTCTTTTTCTGGGGTTTTAAAGCACTGCCTGCCTTCACCCTCTGTGATTATCACCCCTCTCTTCTATAATTCCATGACCCTAATTCATAGACACTGTATCTCCTTCATTCACTCTTTTTCTTTCTGCTATTTGTTAATTTATTTTTTCTGCTGATGGCTTCAGACCTGTTTTCTTCATCACTGTGGATACATTTCTTTCCAACTTGATTTTCTCTCTGTTACCTGGTAGGGTGATGGGTGGTAATTGGGTCCTAAACATCCTGTTTATAAAAAGTATAATTTATTGAATTAAGATCTCAGGCTATAAATTAGAGTCAATGGGGGGAAACAAAAGAAAGAAAACATTTATTCATGATTAATTATTTGTAAGATGCTGGACAAAGTATTTCACTTGATACTAATAACAGCCCCATGATATCATGTATAATTGTCACCAGCTAATACTTCTAGAGGACATTGACAGAATCTGACACCTTAATAATACAGTATGTGGGTGATTTAAAATTTCAAATTATATCACATCCTATAATTATTTGTATATATACTTTCTTTTTTTTAATTAAAAAAATTTTTTTAGAAACATAGTCTTGCTGCGTTGCCCAGGCGGGGTGAGGTTACTGTAATTAAATTCCTGGGCTCCAGTGATCCTCCTGTCTCAGCCTCCTGAGTAACTGGGACGACAGGCACACATCACCATGCCAGGCTAATATTTTTATTTTTCGCAGGGATGAGGTCTCACTCTGTTGCCCAGGATGGTCTCCAACTCTTGGCCTCAAGAGATCTCCCTGTCTCCTCTGCCCAAAGTGTGGGGATTATTATATGCATGAGCCACCATACCCAGCCAACTACTTTCATTTAATATGAAATTAGTTGTACTCTATATAAATAAGAGATGCAAACTAAAGTCAACAATTTATTAAGAATAAGTCATTTTATCAAAAAGACACCTGAACTTGAATGTATATTGCAGCACAATTCACAATTGCAAAAATGCGGAATCAACCCGAGTGTCCATCAATTCATGAATGGATTAATAAAATGTGGTATACGTATACCATGGAGCACTACTCAGCCATAAAAAGATGAATTAATACCTTTTGGAAAAAATCTGGATGAAACTGGAGACCATTCTTCTAAGTAAAGTATCGCAAGAATGGAAAAAAAAAAACCACCACATGTACTCATTATTAAATTGGAACTAACTGATGAGCACAGAAGTGCACAGAGTGAAGTAAAACTCAGTGGAAAGCAACCAGGGGGGAGGGAGGAGAGAGGAAAAGGGGAGGAGAATAAACCAACCTAATGAGTACTATGAACACTATTTGGGTGATGGGCACACCTATAACCAGGACTCAAACTTTATACAAATGATCCATGCAACCTAAAACATTTGTACCCCCTTAATATTTTGAAATTTTAAAAAAAGCTCAAAAAGAAAAAAAGAGGCAAAAAAAGAAATAATATGTTTTAAATTAAACACAGAATTTGTAGTAAAGGACAACATATATAATAAAAAGTATAAATCCAGATTCTGTGTCCTTTCTAATTTATAAAAGTTTCCCTTGGAGAAAAAATTATAGTGCCATCTCAGAGAAAATGTCAGACGTATCAGTGGTACTGCCAAGGTGCTATAAAAGAAGAGGCAGATTTCTCCTTTTAAATAGTGTTAGCTCTAGAAAGCAGGACCATGCAGAAAAAGAGGTAAAGTCCAAACCCTGCTTGACCTATGAGTCAAATGTAAAGACTGAGTATACATATAGAGTATTTGTACTTTTCAGTAAACCTACAGCAAAGTTAATGTGACACTTGATATATAATGGTAATATCACCTATAATGATATCAAATTTAGATATGAATATTTCATAATATACAGGTGAAAAGATGGTAATAGAGTAGGGAAAAAAGCTGATTTTGGAAACTAATATAATTTAAATTGTGTCTCCTGCACTTAGCAATAAATGCTGTGTAATTTTCACAAAAGTATTCAAACACTTAGCATCTGCATATGAAAAATGGAACGGCAATCTTCCTTTAAAAATTGTTGTGAGGATTAAGTACGTGTATGTTTGTAAAGCACTTAATATTGGTACTCAATTAAAGATGGGGATGCAATTAGTGAGGATTAAAATCTTGCAGGTTTTTCTCTTAGTCCTGATTTCTTTTCTTAGTCCTAATTTCATTCTGAAATTAATATGCATTAATCACATAGCACATTCAGTCATCACTCTCACCTACAAGGAAACAAACTACAGATGTCTTAAAAGACAGAAGTCCTTGATCTTCCACCCAAAGTGTACTATCGACAGTCACTCAAGAGTAAAGGTTTTCTGTGTTCCATCAGTGTTCTTTCATTTTTCTCGTTTTCTCCCATACTTGTTTTTTTTCTCTACTAGGATTCTTGAGGACCTTGAATCTCACAGCATGTGCTCATTATCCTAGATGTTGGGGCACTTGAAACACCATATAGAGCTTGTTGGAGATGGTAAATAGCTTTTATCTCACCCTGCCAGCTTCCAGTGATTGGTAGTGGCCTCATAAATTGCTCTTCTGAGAATGCAAGAATGCTCTAAAACCTGCAGGAGGAAAGCAGCGTGTGCCACAGAGTGGGAGGAAAGAGCCACATCTTACTCCCCAGTTCCTTGACATCCCCAAGTGGGTCTTAGGGCTGTGGTACACCTGCCCTGAAGCAAGAGTGAAAACAAAAATACAGGGAGGGGCTTTATGAGAGTAGAAGATTAAGAAGAATGGGCTCTAAATTCGAGAATGTGGAAACTCGGGGAGTCTTCCAACAGTTTAGAGTTATCCCTCAGCAGTTGTAAAGGGCTAACAGTCAGCCTTAACCATTGTCAAAAAACAAAAAAGAGCTGGACAATAATTAAAGCAATTAAGAGCAATTTATTCAGGGACTATTGCAGCAGGGGGAAAGAGACCTAAGTATAGAACTGGCCTCAATTCAGAACACAGTAAAGGCAAGTGAGGATTTATAGCTAAGGAGCAGGTTGGCAGGGGTGGAGGTTGGGAGGCAGATAATTACTGAGAGGAAATATCAGGGGTAGGGGGGATTCTGCTAAAATCACTTGACAGGTTTCTTGCTGAAAGCAGGCCAGGGTGATCATATATATAGTCAGGGTGGGAGACAAAAATGTGATCAAATAAGAGAATGGGGATTCCTGCTAAACTCATTTTGCAAGATTCTTATTAAAATTAGGAAATGTGAAGACAAATGCAGAAACCCAAAGATCTAAGCCTGGTCGAAAAAAAGGGTTGAGAGGAGCCTGAATAAAGTTTGGTTAAAGAAAGAGTTTTTATCACAATAGTACAATTTAATAAGCTAGGATAAAATTTTCTTAGCCTAGAGTTTTCTAGTCCTTAAGTTCTACTTGCAAAATGAAAATCTTTGCTTCCAGTTAAGAAAATTCTAGGCTAAAATCATAGTGAAGATTATATTCATGGACAGTAAATTTTTTTCCTTGTCTGTAACTTTAGGTTCCAAAAATATCATTTACTCAAAGTTTAAATTGTTTGCTAGAGTGAGTAGGGAGTGGAGAGAATGTATCTAAGAAGGGTGAAAATTATTTGGTGCTGATATGGGGGCAGAAAACAGAAAGGAAACAGAATTGGATAGTATTAAAGATGAATCTTAACACCTATTTGTGGGGGCATAATCCTTTCCTGTTTCTTCCATTACAGAAAATAAATTTGAAGGAGTATTTCATGTTCTACTTAATAATGCAAGTTGCTTTTGTCTTGATACAAGACAAAGTGAAGCTTTTAACATATACCTCCCAAATAACACAAGAAACAAACGAAAAGCTATTCCGTAAGGAAATTATTGGTTTCCAAATAGTATGCAATTCATTGTGTGTAAAAATAAATTTATTTAATAAAAAGTATACCATATATGAATTATCAACAGAAAAATCATATATTTCAATATTTTTCATTAAGATTCTTTTGATATCCAATGGATGCACAGGTTTTTTAAGTTTTTCTTATGTTTTTCAAAACTAGCTGCTGTATATGCAGTAATTAGGTTTAATAAGCTAATTCAACTCATTGAACAGAGCATTGATATGCATAAACTTTTAATTATGATGTTTTATGATATTTTTATTATGCTATGCTTAGAACAGTGTCTGGAACATGTAAGTTCTCAAAATGTATTTGTTAAATGAATGAATAACTGAATGAATGACCTATTCTCCTAATTTATTTCTAATTTTTAATTGCCTTATAATGTTCTGAACAGAAACTGATATCAGCTTTATTACCAAAAAGCCTTCAGAATAGAAATGCGCATTTCCTTTTTTTGAAATCTCGGTTCATTAATTCTGGAAATCATCATTATATTAGCTATTACTTGTAAATATCTTTAGGCCATTAGTGATGGTAATGGTTTCACCGCAGGAGGGAGGATGGGAGATCAACGTGGATCAAAAAGCAGGTGGAGGATAGCATTGCTAAGATTAGCTACAGAAACAAAAGCAATAAATAGCATCTGTTTTTTCAACTTAAATAAAAATTGGATTACAGCACAATTTTGTGCCTGCTTTGTTCCTGAAGCAAGAGTTTAGATGTCAGCAAATGTCTGAGCCTGTTTTTAATGAGTTGAAATGTTGGCCAGATTGATAATCATGGAAGAGAAAATTATCAGAAATATTAGATAAAATTTTTATATTTACATATTATAAACAGTAAATTATAGATGGGTAAGTGTATTAATTATGCAGATTTGCATAATAGGAAGTTCTCACAATACTCATCAGGGTATACTCACATAGGTTTTATTTAAGTATAGAATATAGTAGAACAGAGGGAAGAAAGTAAAAATGAACATAGGAGCTGAGTGTCTTCCTGGGCAGTTCCTCGGGGTGATTTTTGTTTATTTGTTTTATTTGTTTTCTTTTTGGTTATTTCACAGAATGGCTTTTTCTTCAGATTATGAATCGCCAAGATAGGTAAGAGGAATCTTGGTTTCAGGGAACTCCAGCAAAAGTTTTCAATGAGGTCTTTGCCCTCTGGTCTTGCAGCCAGACCTGGCTGTGTAGCAAGGTAAGACAGGTGTTAACCATCAGCATATATATTCTTAAACAATGTAGAAAAGCTAACCTTGGGTGTGACTAAGAAAATATTAAACTTTAAGCAGCACATTATACGTCACTCACTAGCTCATTTGGCTTTACTTTGAAGGTCAAGATGAGACTCCAGGAGTCTGAGAGACACATAATGATACTCCAGTTAAACTGCAAGATAATCTTAAACAGCAACATTGCTAGATTAGATAAGGTAATACTTAAACCATTATAGGTATCTTGGGCAGCTCTGAATTTGACTGTTTTAATTGTGTTCAGCATTCAGAGAATACAGACATATGAACTATCTGTCTGGCCAAAGAGTTTACTGCTTTGTTAGGGAAAAGGGCTAAAATACATATGAGGGAAAATTGTACTAAGGAATAAATTGCTCTCTCTATTTTTTTTTGTACCTTTAATACTACAGGAAAGGAAATTTGGTCTGCTGGAGTAAGGAGAAAGGTATTCCTAGAAGTGATAGCACTTAAGAGAGATCCTGAGCAACTGAAAGCTTTGCTGCGATTATATGTGATAACGATCGGTATTCTAGGCACCTTTAAATAATACACCAAGGCCAATACCATGCCCTTTATACTGTAAAAGTGAACCCAAATGCTGGTGGATGATGGAATTGGAACATAACAGGATTGAAATTTGGCTGTGGATTAGGACTGGAGATTTATTTAAAATAAACTGAATTCTGGGGATATTTGAAAAGAATGATGGATACAGGGCTGGCTTTTAGGAAATCTGAGGTTTAGAGAAGCCTGGGTTAGAGACTGAGCTTCCACCACCAGCATCTGTTTAAGCTAAGTAGATACTCTCTGCACACAGAGAGAGGGTAAACTGTCTGTTTGTTGTACACGGACCTGGAAAAGCCTACTGATCTTATTGATGGAGCTGTCATCAGCATACTGTTAACCCGGATAGCTCCCTTTTCATGGAGACCAAACCTTCACAGTAAAAATTGAAGACAGCTGGAAATCTAGAGTTTTTCCAAAGTCCCACCCCCAAACTTTTAGATCAAATGATCCAAGCCTCATAGCCCATGTGATACTCTAGAGGAACAACAACTCCCTTACCTCTTACTACTTGCTAATCTTGTACTGCCCAGAAAAGACTGAAAATCTAAATTTCAAGTCCATTGAGGGAATTCATACCATCTGATGGTTCAAAAAAGGAATCAATCTGAAAAATAAAAAAAGATAGGACACATCTTGTAAGAAGAATGAGTGATGCAAACATCGGAATAATTGGCTGATATTTTAGAAAGAATGAAAGGATGTCTGTAGACTTGATTTTCTGCCTGATGAAGAAATATGAACTGGTTAGATTTGCCAGTTTTTAAAAAAAAAAAAAAACAACACCTTTTTTTTAGCTCAAAATAATATTGTGGCTTTGTATCCATCAATTAGGGGAAACATTAAATAATAAAAATTACTTCATTAAAAACTGTAGTCAAATGTTGGCCAAAATAACACTATAGATGATATGTTATCAGAATTACAGTATCCGTCTTTAAGCATAAAACATTTTTACAAAGTAGAAGAAAACAGGCCCAGAATTATTTTTGCCATTTGAAGAATATGGAGAACATCTGATGAAAATTTATTCAACAGACATTCATTGAGGTCATACCGTGCACTAGGTATTGGACACTGAGTGAATGAGATCTGAATTCTGTTTCCAAAAAGAACCCGAACACTATATGAAAAAGCTAGAATGCAAAGACCAGCATGTTAGCCGGTGGTCGGGGCGGGGGGGGGGCATGAGAAGATTGTTGGTGTATTTTTAGATTAATGCCAGAGATTAGGAACAGCATGTGATGAAAAGAAGGTATAGGCAGGAGCGAGTTAATAAGGATTTGAATTCCTTTCTACATAGCTTCAAAATAAGAGAGAAATTAATATGTTTCCCCCTGCCCTTTTATTTTTAATACTTGGTATCCTATAGTGAAGAACTTCAACCAGTTAGAAGAAGAAAGTGTAAACATGTAATTCCTAAGGAATCTACATATAAGGATCACATTGTGGAAGATGTATGGTAGCATAAAGGTATATTTCTTGGTTTGTAGACATTTAAGCTGTGACAAAACGTTACAAGGGAACTGGTTGTACTCTTTCAATTGACTTTTTAGTATGAAAATTAACTATCACTCAAGCACAGTGAATGATTTTCACTATGATTATCTCTGGAACTCCTGACAATCAAGTCGTTACCCTCAGTCAAAGAAAGACCAAGATGAGCTAGTTAGTGATTTGTAATGTGTTGTTTACAGTTTGATACTCTTAGTGGCATGGAGGATCAACTTGTTTACATATCTGCACTGCAAGATGTTAAATCTGTGCCTCCATGAGATCAATTGTCTTGAACCTCTGTAATTCTATGCCTCAAAATGTTAGAAAGTGAAAGAAAGTGGGAGGGATGAGACAAAATGAAAGAAAGGAAGGATGGAGACAAAGAAGGAAGAAAAATCTGTGAGATTAGCTTCAGAAATAGTGCCCTCAATTGTGGCCAGGTCTAATAATCCTGATTAAAGCAGATAAGTTATACACGCACACGCACACACACACACACACATATAAGTCAAAATAATTAAAACCCTAATTTCAATAATGAATTAGTAGGTATCAGTGTCAATTAATATAATTTGCCATTAGGATAAGCTAAAGATAAGGTAACTTCCAGGCTTTGAACATCAGTGGATTGCTTATTAGGTCAGAAAGAAATCTACTCTGGCTCCTTACTGCCACCCTGCATTGCATATTTGATTATAATATTTTGTCTCACAAAAGATACACTTAATTTAATCATTTATTCAATCATTCCAAAAAAGAAAGTTCTATATGCATCTGGCATTATAACTAGCATCAGGTTTTAGCAGAAATATGTATGCTGTTAAACTACACTTATGCAAAGCAGGAGAAAATTTTCTTTCCTCTGACTGTTCTTCCTTCTTAGTATAAAGTGCCATATGGCTATAGTTATCTGAATTTTTTCTCTAGTAAAGCACAAACAAGAATTCTCGTTTAGAGAGTTGCATTTTAAATAGCTCATATAACTAGTATAGTTTATTATTAGGTCTATAATATTAGGCATTTTGCTAAGCTCTTTTCTATTTAGTTCTTAATTCAACTCTGTAAGATAGGTATTATTAATTTTCCTAATTTAGAGGGGGAAAATAAATGATAGAGGTATAGCAATCTAATCACCACATTTTTCCCAAATGACAGACTTAGAATGTGAACTCAAAACCCTGATTATAGAGTTCATGCTTTTAACTGTTATACTGTATTATAGACCAGATTTTATACATATATAAAATACATAAATGTCCCTTTTTTATTAAAATATATAAACCAAATAAGGATATTAATGGTATTCACTAAATGTTAACACTCAGTACCTCTGAATGGTAGGGTTATAATTTATCTTTACCTTTATCTTAACTTTTTTATATTTCCTGTATTTGTAACAAGCAGTTGGTGTTTTCTAAATCATGGAAAACAAAATAAATATATTTAAATATGAATCAACAAAATTATATCTAGATTTGTGTGGTACACACATGTGTTTTCATTTGTTAGATATAATACTATATAAAAATACTGTACACTCTTTATTTGAGTCTTTCCCAGTCAAGAGGTAATGAATCTAAGAGGAATAAAAATAAGGATAGTGGAGAATTAATGTCAATTTCTTTATTCGGGACTTAAGGGAAGCCAAGGGTATTTGTTACCAAAACTATGATCAGCAAGTCTGGATAGCAGAATAAGTTAATTCAAATATATATTAATGTAGAAGTCAACTTTCAAACAACCTGATGTATTTATCTTTAATAATACAAATATTTTAACAATTATCTTTGATAAGGCTGTGAATTCACTGAGACGATTGAACGTTATGACATCATTGAGACCAAGTCCAGACTAACAGATATTCCATTGTCGTTTATTTCAGTGACCTCTATTTAGAGATTTTAGAAGCTCAAACCTATGGAATTGATCTCTACGAGATTTTGCTTGAAGATCTATAAGTAAGGATAAATCACTTCCTACTTAAGATCCTCAAATTTTGTTAAGTTGCCTGGCCTGCCCGGAGGACCTTTATAATTATTTGTGAGGCTGGATACTTGTAAGCTATAGAATAGGTGTCTGTTTTTTAGGCAGAGCCTGATAGGAATTAGTTTCATATTTAAAGTAAAAGCCTTGGTAGTAAGTGTGGGCTTACCATCCTTGGTAAAATCAGAATTATTCTCAATATGACACCCCAGGTTTGGGTATGGCCTTGATTAAACTTCATTCAATTACACCACAATAAAACAGAGGAATAGATTTTCATTGAAACTGCAATATCTGCATTGCCATTAAAAATAAAGACACATTAAAAGTATTTTTCCTAAATTTTAAGGTCTCAGTGAAAATAAAATACTGTTTTTATAGTTTTATTTCAGTTTTTGAAAGCATTACATCGATGGTTAAATTGTATCATGAAGAAGGTACGAATATTTCTCCTCATGCTCATCAGGAAAGAAAAACAAAATTAGGGTATCAGTAACATTCCAAAACAACCCGCCAACCCTGGTACAGTCTTTCCATGTGGCTCTGAACTGTCCTTAGTTGAAAACACTTTTTCTAGTATGTAGCTGATAGAGAAAACTTCAGGAAAGAATGAGAAAAAGCAGAAACTGCATGTTGATGAAAGACTTAATGATTGTGGTTATTTTTTATTAAAATAACAACAATATCTGAATAAAGGAGAGTGAGGTCCTCTATTAGATTAAAATACAGAGTTACTTCATAAGGATTTTATCAGTGTTTTCCCTGAGAATGATCATAATGTAGACAGTGATGGCTTAATAATAAAAATACAACTCCTCCCATCACCAATGTATGAGAATTTCAGTTCAGCCACAGTTTTACAAACACTTGGTATTGTCTGTCTTTTTTATTTTAGCCATTCTTATGGGACTATAGTTTATCAGGCGATTTTCATTTGGATTTTACTGATGAGTAATAAAGTTGAACTCCTTTTCATTAAAAAAAGACAACTCAATTTAAAAATGTGCAAATAATCTAAGTAGACATTCCTTCTAAGAAGATTAAAAATGGCCAATAAGCATATGAAATGATATTTAAAATTATTAGCCAATAAGGGGATATAAATTATAACCACAATAAAATAAAATACCACTTTATACCCACTAGAGGGGCTACAATAAAAAGGCAGAGAATAGCAAATGTTAGTGACCACGTGGAGAAATTAGGATCCTCATACGTTGCTGATGTGAGTGCAAAATATTGGATAACAGTTTGGTAGTTTCTCAAACTATAAATATATGGCTATGTATGACCCAGCAATCCCTTGCCTAATGTATGTATACCAAGAGAAATGAAAACATATATTCACACAAATACTTGTACACAAATGTTTATAGCAGCATTAATCAATAATAGCCAAAAAGTGGAAACAAGCAAGATGGCCATCAACTGATGAATGCATAAATAAAACACAGTATATCCACACGGTGAAATATTATTCATTAATAAAAAGGAATGAAGTTCTACTTCATACTATAAACTGAATGAATCCTCAGCATACTAAGTGAAATAAGACATTCAAAAACACTCTATATTGTAAGATTCCATTTAAATGAAATGCCCAGAATAACAAATCAACAAGAATTAAAAATTGGTGGTTCCCTGAGTTTGAGGGTAGGGCGTGAGAGCTTGGGAGAAACAAGGAGTGAATGATAAGGGATACGGGCTTTCTTTTTGGGGGTGATGAAAATTTTTAAAAATTAGTTGTGGTAATGGTTGCACAACTATGTGAACACACTGGAAACTTTTGAAATATACATGATAAAACAATGAATTATATAGTAGGTGATTTATATCTCAATAAATCCATTAAAATAATTAAATAGACACCAAGTATAAGATAATTAAAAATAAATTTTTGTTGATTATCTTCCTTAATAATACATGTTGATATTTTTATTTTTTTGTATTCAGGTTTTGATAATTGGAAGGCAAAATCAAAATTTTATGAAAGAAGACTGGCCACTGATTTAATAGCATCATAGGTGGGTGATGCAATGAAATGGTTTTAATTTGTGTAATTATTAATAAAAGTGGTCATAAAATGTTGTTTAAAACATAATAGAGGGTATCTCAACATTAAGAAACCTTAGTTCTTTCAGAAATGAGGAAATTTTATTTACTGTTTGTCTTAAAAATCAAAAGTATGAAAAATCAACATAAAGCAAAAAAGTTATCTTGATAAAATATGGAATATTTACTATTTTGGTAAATAGAAGGTAACCTTATTATAAGTTAATTAAATACTCTAAACCAATTTGTCAATTAGTAGAGATAAAACTAAATTCTTGCTTTACACAAATCTATGTGTACTTTTTTTAATATTCCATAATAATATCAGGGAATAATATGTGCGTGATATTAAAATTATGAGAGCAAGTCTTTATTTTATTACAGCAAGGTCTATTTTATTATAAGAATTTGGATTTATTATGTATAAAATTTCTTTTTAAGTAGAAATTTCTGTGAGTTTTTTTTTCCCTTAAAAGGCTAGCACATAAAAATATTATCATTCTAATTCTTTTATTTTCTGGGAATTGTGAGAATATTAGTTTCTGTAAACTAATTAGAATAGAGCTCCTTTATTTTAAGGCATTTATTTTTAATTTCTTAATACCCTCTGGAGGTAGGAAATTTTTATACTTGGACAATGATAGGCAAAAATTATTCTCAATTACATATACACAGACACACAGAAAAGTTGTAGTTTATTTCTATAACTTCAGCTACATATCAAAATTCAAAAAGATATGCTTTCCTTTTGATTAAATACAAAGTATTTTCTTAATGATTGGTGCTCCCAAAAAGACAAGCAAAAGACAATATTAAACTACATTCTCTGTCCTCTCTTACTTGACAGAGAATAGACCCTGATCATCCTGAAAGATAACCTAAGGGTCACATCATCAAGCCAGATTCCCTGTCAGTGCTGTTACAAATGGGGAATAATCTTTCATCCATGTACACACCAGAATTGAAGTATATAAACACTCTCTGTCAGATGTTCAGTAAGACTGTTCTTTTAGGTCATGGACACATTAGTCCTTCAGCCTGGTTTTAGTACGGGACACAGTCCAAAGCAAAATACAGATAACCCAACAAATTCGGATAAGAACAAGGGAACATACACACATGCACACACACACACACACACACACACACACACACACACACACACACACACACAGAGAAAGGGGATGGTGGGAGGAAAAACAGAATCAATGAAAAGGTATTTCTATTCCCATTAGGTTTCACTTCAAGAACCAATAATACATATGCTTGGGCTTAAATGGCCGATGAAGCACACTTCTTAGGCAACACAGTTTAACTGGCCCCAAAAGGTAAGTGATCTTGGGCCTCTTAGTGAGACTTCTAAAACTGTCTAGGTATAATTTCCAAAAGTGAGCGAATGTCAGAGACTTATTTAATTCATTAATGAGGGAACCAGCAAGATGGTAAAACTAGTTCCTACTAGTTTTCTAAATAACCATGCATTTCATAGCTTATGTAGTGGTCTTGACATTCGTCCTTCCTGGAATTTTCTTCCTTATTTTCTCAATTTATTGTTCTACCACTTGTCTTTGAAGGAGCAGTGCTCTGTCTCATCTACTCTAAGAAAGGCCCCTCTCAATCTGCTATAATGTCATTTTGTTTTCTTTTGTTTGACACAGATTGTTTGTAATTAATATACTATATTTTGGCTTGAACAAAGTGGTTTAAAACAATGGGTATTTGGTAAAATTTGTCAAATAGAAATCAGTGTAATGAAATGATTCTTTAAATAATTGCCTTCTGAATAGTATTCCATTTAGTATAGATTAATATGCTTTTAAGAAAGAACGTGAAAGTTGAAGTAGTGATGGAGAATTTCATGAAGGCAGTTGTATTGAGCTAAATCTACGAATGGGTAATGATTTGAAGAAACAGAGGAGCCACCTTCCAGACTAGGAAAAGGATATACACAGATACGTGTGAACTGAGGAAACTAGGTAAAAGGTACTAACTGAATAGAAAATGTGCATTGAAAATGATGAGTAATAAGATGGGAAAGTTGTTTCTCATTCTTAGCAATGTCTGAAATGGCTATATTCCTATTAAAGATATGCAGGCATTATTCAAATGTGACTCTGATTATTAAGCTATGTTTGTCATATGGTTTACCCAATGTCTGTTGTCAATTTACTACAGAAAACAAATATAATAATAATTTCATCCCTTTAAAACACTTCTCAGGTGGAAATAACATTTAAGCTTTGGTACAAAGGAACAGAAAGTATTCCTGGTTAAGAGAGGGCAGAAGAGCATTTCGGATTAAAGGAACAGCATGTGAAAACATCCAATATGGGAAAGGCATGTCAGACATTTGAAGAACTAGAGGAAGTCTGTTCCAATCAGGACAAAGTAGTCTATACATGTCTGTTCTATCCAGTTGATTGATGGTGTTGTTGAGATCAACTAAGACTAGGCCCTTAATGATTTTCTGCCTGCTGGATCTATTGATTTGTGTTAAAAGGTATTAAAGTCCCGAACTATCATAGTGAATTCATCTATTTCTCCTTGCCATCCTATCAATTTTTACTTCACATACTTTGATACTCTGTTGTTAGGCACATACATGTTAAGGATTATGTTTTTGTGGAGAAATTGATCTTTTTTCATTATGTAATAGCCCTCTTTATCCCTAGTAACTTTCTTTGGTCTGAAGTTTACTCTGTATTAAGTTTATGTAGCTGTTTTTGCTTTCTTTGGATTAGTGCTAGCATGATAGATTTTCACATCTATTTATTTTTAATCTATATATGTCTTTATATTAAAAGTGGGTTTCTTGTAGACAACATATAATTGAGTCTTATTTTTTGATTTACTGAGATAATTTCTGTCTTATATTTGCAGTATTTAGACTGTTGATGTTCAACAATAAGTCTTGTTATTGTTGGATTAATATCTGTCATATTTGTTACCGTTTTCTATTTGTTGCTCTATTCTTTGTTCCTATTTTGCCTTCCATTCTTTTTGTGCCTTTTGTAGTTTTAATTAGGCATTTTATGTGATTTCAACTTCTCTCCTTTATTATCATATTGGTTTTAATTTTTCTTGTATATTTTTTAGTGACTGCCCTAGAGTTTCCAATGTACATTTACAATTAGTCCAAGTGCTCTTTCAAATAACACTATACCACATAAAAGGGAGTGTGAATTTTTTACAGTAACGAAACAATCCTAATTCTTCTCTCTTGCCCCTTCTATCATTGCTGTCATTCATGTCACTTATACATAAGCATAGATAATTGAACAGATTTTTGCTATTATTATTTTGAAGAACGTTATCTGTTAGATGAATTAAGAATAAGAAAAATTGTCTCTTTTTACTTTCTCTAATGCTATTACTTTTTAATATAGATCCAAGTTTTTGACCTTTATTATTTTCTGTCTGTCTAAAAAACCTTTTTTTGCTTATTTTAATATTTTTTCAAGGCAGATCTACTGGCAATGAATTTCCTCAATTTTTGTTTTCTTGAGAAAGTCCTTAATTTCTTTTTAAAGGGTAATTTCAAGGGGTACAAAATGATATATTGTTGGGTTTTTTCCCTCTGTCTCACCACTATAAATATTTCACTTCAATCTCTTCTTGCTTTCATGATTTCTATGGAGGAGTTAGACATAATTTTTATCTTTCCTGCTCTATAAAAATGTTTTTCCCTCTAACTTTTTTCAGAATTCTTTCTTCATTTCTGACTTTCTGTAGCTTGAAAATGATGTGCCTAGGTGTAGTTTCTCTGGAATTTGTCCTGCTTTGCATTTTCTGATTTCCTGGATCTGTAGTTTGTGTCTGATCTTAATTTGGGGAAAATCTCAGTTACTATTGTTTTAAATATTTCTTATGTCTATTTTTCTCATGTTTCTCTTTCTAGAATCCCAATACACATATTTCGTATCACTTATAGTTATGCTACAGTTCTTGGATATTTTTTTCTATTTTTTTTCTTGTCTTTTTTTTCTCTTTGCTTTTCAGTGTTGGAAGTTTATATTTAGAGATCCTCAAGCTCAGAGATCCTTTCTTCAGCTGTGTCCAGTCTTCCAGTAAGCCCATCAAGATCGTTCTTTATTTCTGTTACAGTTTTTTAGTCTCTAGCATTTCTGTTTTGTTCTCTCTTAGAATTTTAATTTCTTTGCTTACATTGTCCATCTGTTCTTGTATGCCGTTGCCTTTATATATTACAGCCCTGAACATCTTAATCATAGTTGTCTTAAATTCTCAGCCTGAGAATCCCAACATCCTTGCCATATCCGAGTCTTATTCTAATACTTGTTCTGCCTCTTCAAATGATCTGTTTCCTTTTAATAAAATTTGTAATTTTTCTTAATACCTGGACATGATGTACTGGGGTAAATAAAACTGCTATAAACAGGCCTTTAGTAATGTGGTGGTAAGGGGAAGGATTCTGTAATCCTGTGAGTAGATCTTGGTATTTAAGTGAGCCTGTACCTCTGAACTGTGAACTTCACACATGCTTCTGAGTCCATCTCCACCATTCTGTGGAACAGAATGGCTAGAGTGGGCTGCAGTTGGGATTTCCTTTACTCTGGTTCAGTTAAACTCTGATACAACCCTAAGAGATTAAGCTTTAGTTAAATTGTTTCTCCTGAGATCAGTTTTAGTAGAACAGAATGCTCTGGCTGTTGGCATATTTCAAAATGTGTCTTTTTCTTCTGCTGCTGCAAGAATTAGGAGGTTCTTCTCCAGTATTTACTATGAGAACCTGGACAAACTCCTGGAGGTAAAACTTACAAAGGCATGAAGGCCCCTGATGTCTGGGTCCCTCTGAAGTTTTTAACTCTCACACTTGTTCATGCTGAGTCTCCAGCAGCTCATCAGTTATAGTTCAGGTTTCCCTATCTGGGTACTAGTTGCCTCTGAGCTTTGTTTGCAGGGGTTTCTGTCCCAGCAAGCTGTGATTCTCTGCATCCACCCGTATGTCTGTCCAATTTGAGAGACAGTGGTTTGTCCTATGACCCCATCACTCTGATGGATCTAACAAGGGTTGTGAATTTTTCTGTTGGTGTAACATTTTACTTGTTATCAGGTGGAATGGTAACTTCCAGCTTCTTAGGTACGGGAACAGAAACCAGAAGTTTGATAATGTTTTGATTCTAAATCCTTTTGTTATACTTAATTTTCCTCTGTTCATTTTGGGATCTTCACATAAACTCGTTTTTATTTCTTTCAGTTCTGGGAATTTTGAATTATTATTTATATTATTATTTTCTTTCCTCTGTTTCTTCTATTCTTTACTTTATAAAATCATATGAACTGGATATTTGTTCTCTGGGTCTTAGTCTATTACTTTTTTGTTCTTCCCTTCCTATTTATCATTTATTTCCACTTCATTCTACTTCCTGGTTGTGATACTTAACTGCATCTGCAATTCTTTTAACTATATTTTAATTTTTTCTACCATGATTTCTACTACTATTTTTTCAGTTTTACTTTTATATAGATTTTAATTCTTGATTCGTGAATAAATTTAAGGAAGGAACAAAGCTCTCATCTCTTGGGAGGTAGAATGGGTGTTGCCATTTCATTATGGTGGCATTTGGTGGAGGATTAGGAAATCTCACTATTTTATGTATAGACCATAAAGCAGAACTTTCATTTTGGTTTATTAACCACACATGCCCTCCTTTCAAGTGATACGTGCTGTCACATTTTCAGTATTTCCTAAGTTCTCTGTGGGCTAATTTGCTACCTGTTTCTGATCTTCCAAGTCTATTGTGGCTATTTCTTCACACATAACAAATATATTGAAACATCTTGACCTCT
Source organism: Indri indri (assembly GCA_004363605.1). Taxonomy (NCBI): domain Eukaryota; kingdom Metazoa; phylum Chordata; class Mammalia; order Primates; family Indriidae; genus Indri; species Indri indri. The sequence continues at coordinate 31,835 of RJWJ010017053.1, forward strand.
ATTGTTTTCCCTCCAAATATTTTTGTCTTTTTGTGTTAATTCCTTGTTTTATCTCTTTGCCATCATTCTAGAATGATTTTCTGAGGTGGAGTGTAGAGAGAGGATATTGTTTTGAGAATTAGCTCTCACCAACTCATAGTTTACAACCCTTCAGAGGTTTTTTAGTGCGTTACGAAGATTATTCAAATACCTCAAAAGCCACTTTCTGCCTTTTAAACTAATCTCATACTATACTTCCCTTATACATGAAGTTCCAGTCACGGTTGACTTCCTTTAGTTCTTAAAATGCCATCTGTGCATTTCCCATATTGGATGTTTTCGCATGCTCTTTCTTTAATCTGAAATGTTCTTCTCTCTCTTAACCAGAAATACTCTTTTTCTTCATACAAAATCTTAAATGTCATTCCATCTGAAAATGGTTTCACAGTAAATGTCTCAACTATTAAATTCACCCCCTACCACCGAACAATGTAAACAATGTCCAATCTTTCCATTGATCCAATATATGCATAGAAGTAAGAAATAAATGTTTTGATGCTGGCTAGATATGTCATTCTAACAGGTAAATTCTTGTCACATAAATTACAAAGCAACGTGGTGTAGTAGTTAAAAGCATAAATAAGGTGGCAGGTTCCTTGAATTTGAATACTAGCTTTGCCAGTGCCTAGCCTTATGCCTTTGGACATGTTGTTTAACTAGATGCATAGATTTTTCTCATCTACAAATGAGAAAAATAATAGTACATAACAACTAGGGTTTGTAAGAATGAAATTAGCTAATATACATGAGGTATATTTGTTTAATACATTACAAGAGCTACATAAATGTTGCTTTAAAAAATAATTATTTGATTCACTCTGAGTTAAGCAGATCACATTCAACTTTGCAAAGGCACTTTTCTGTCATCTCATAAGTATTCCAGAAATATGAATTAGCCTTGCCTATTTCAAAAATCTGAGATTAAAACATGTATAATCAGAACAAAATTGCTTATACTTGAAGGATATAAATTAATTAAGACTAATATCAACTTAATTGGTGTTGAATAGCACACAGTTTGTTTCAGATTCATGAAGGTGAGGGTCATTTAGAGCTTTCTTTTTTTATGTTAACATTCTGGCACTTTGCATAACATAAAATAAAATCAGGCTTTTAAAACATAA
>RJWJ010017054.1:0-33585 GCA_004363605.1 Indri indri
GTAAATGGCCCAATAGATGGTGGCCAGGAGCAGGCGGTCAGGAGCACCAAAGCCTGCACAGCTTTGGTGCCTGCAAAAAAAAAAGGAAGCTGGTCTTATCTTAACTCTAAGTTGCATTGGCTCTTTCCATAGATATAAAACCTTGCTACTTCAGTTAGTCCCAGGATGACTAAGCATCTTCCATAGAGCACTGAGGCACTTAGTGGATAATAATTATGCCTATTAGTGAGCACACTATGTTAAGAAGAATTCTAATCAGTGTGTGTGTGTGTGTGTGTGTGTGTGTGTGTGTGTGTGTATACCTTTATTTAACCCTCAAAAAACTCCATGCATAAGTACTATTACCGACCTCATTATACACATGAGAAAACCAAGACACGGAGAAATTAGTTGCCTACAGTAAAATAGGTAGAAAGAAAAAGTCTAGAATTCAAAGAGAGACAATGTGAACCCAGATTCCACCCTTTTAACATCCTTTGCCAGACGTCTGCAAACAGTACCCGGCTGACCAAATCAGCCCACCGCCTGTTATGTTAGTGGCCCATGAACTAAGAATAGTTTTTACCCTATTGGCTGGGGGGGATATCAAAAGGAGAATAACATTTTGTGACACGTGAAAATCATATAAGATTCAAATTTCATTGTTTGTAAATAACGCAGACAATGAAAACACATCCGGGCTTATTCATTTACACATTGTTTATGACGGCTTTTGTGCTGCAATGGCAGAACTAAATAGTGACAACAGGTGGTATGGTCTGTGGAGTCGAAAATAATTTTTCTCTGGCTCGTCACTGAAAAAGTATTCTGTGCCTTATCTATGCAATACTGAGCAAGGGGCTGAGAAGGACATTCCAAATGTGTGGTTACCTAAGTGATGATCTGTTCTTCCACTGCTGTCCAGGTAAACCTTCCATTCCACTTACCTCCATCTGTTTTGTTCTCATATCTTTGCTCTTGTGTAGAACGGTGGCACAATACCAAATTTCTGACCCACCGCTAAGAAGTTAGCTTATTTTGTCTTGAAATATATGGATAGAAACATAAACATGACACACCAACAAAGGTGGATGAGGAGATTCCTTATAAAATTAAATTAAAAACAAAGTCAAGTTTCTAAAGTGTAGTTATTGTGACTTAAAAAAAATATCTGGGCCAGTGTTCAAGGTGGGGAGGGGAGCCTAAGTATTTGGAATCTCTTTTTAATTAGATCACTCTCATCAAATAATAGAAGGCTAAACTGTTGCTCAAAAAAGCCATTCCCTTTAGCTGATCCAGTCACTGAACCGCCTTCACCGTGGCTCTGCAGTTCTCACCTGTGAATAAGAAGATGCAGGTGAGTCACTCCTGCTGAAGACACCTGTGTGCATAAAACAGCAATCGATGTGGAAAAGGCAAAGATATTAATAGTTGGGAAAGCAGTGCTTCAGCTTTCCAGATGACTGGATTTAAAATATTTTAATAAATACATTGAAGTCTATGTTTAATTTAAACATTAGTTGGATAAAAATTTCACCTGAACACTTCATGCCTGGCTTTTATCTCTCAGGAATCGCTATAGCAACAGCACAGGAGCAGGATTCAGTATTTTCTTAACCATAGTTAAATGGGTAACCAAAAAAAGATGTGTACTTACAATGAAAGGATTATAAAATACACATCATTAGACTAGTAGGGCTGTGGTTTTCTCTTGAATTAATATGCATTACCTAAAGAACAGGAAGCAAGTAGGTAAGTATAATGATTATTGCTGAAGAGGAAATATTACCTTGTACTCTCAAAGGGACTCATCTGCATATGTACAGTGGATTTAAAGGTCCCTAAGAGCTTGATTCTCTGATATCATGTGGGTTTCACTGCTCTGTTCCTTTATGCACCTGTTAGCCTCCACAGACTCTCTACCAGCCAGTGGCATTAAGTCTTCCATACACAAGCACTTGGGCACTTTTTCATGATGAAAGTAAAGCAACACAGGAGAGGTCAAATGCAGCAGCCTTCTAGGCCACCAGTAAATGTAGGCAGTGCAGTTTGACAGATGTGATAAAATCCCAGGGGCACAACCAGAGGGTAGAACTTCACAGTCTGAGTCCAGAATATAGCTTTGTCCATCAGGAGAAGAAACTGACTTCTATTTTCCTTCCTTCAAGATAATGAGAGAGGACAGATGCGATAGCATGACTCTGAGCTATCTGAACCTTAACTAGCTTCTCCCTTTAGTTCTCAAGAAGAGCCTAAGATACCCTCAAAATCAAGCATTTAAAATCAAAACACACCAATTATTTCAAGGTTCTCATTTCATAGATGAGAAAACTGAGGCACAGAGAACTGTAGTAAATTGCCCAAGGTCATCCAGCTGATGTATGGGATGCTCACGTTTTTTTTATAGGACCCTTAAGGCTTTCATTTCCGTTGCATATACCACCCCACCTCCCTGCTTTTCCAAGAATTGTTTGAAAAAATGGCACTGGTTCACAGCACATTATGTTGAACTTTGGGTTGCCAAAAGCTAACCTTGCATGTTGCAATGCATTGTTAAATCATGTGTCTGGAATGGGTAGAGAACATTCCCACGGCTTGTTCTGTCCTGGGCAGGTGGGAAATACTTGACATAATCTAACTGAGATAAGCAAGGCAAGTTTAAAGTTGCTGTCTACAGCATCTCCCTTGAAAGACAGTGAATCAATCAGTAGAATGTGCTTTGATCGTTGAAGTACACTAACACTTTAGGTGAGCAAATTCAGCAGAATTTATTAGGGAGCAGCATACTATTATAGATGTTTTCTTTTCAGCTACAATAGTGTTCAGTTATACAAACTCAATAGAGTCTGGGAGAAAGCAGCTATTTTGGCAAGGTTCAGCATTTCTTCAGTTATTAGGATGTTGTCAAAAATACAGACTGTTTTTGGGGGGTTTTTTTTTGTGTTTTGTTTTTTGAGACAGAGTCTCACTCTGTTACCTGGGCTAGAGTGCCATGCGTCAGCCTAGCTCACAGCAACCTCAAACTCCTGGGCTCAAGGGAGCCTCCTGCCTCAGCCTCCCAAGTAGCTGGGACTACAGGCATGCAGCACCATGTCCGGCTAATTTTTTCTATGTATGTTTTTAGTTGTCCAGCTAATTTCTTTCTATTTTTAGTAAAGAAGGGGTCTCACTCTCACTCAGGCTGGTCTCGAACTCCTGAGCTCAAACAATCCCCTCACCTTGGCCTCCCAGAGTGCTAGGATTACAGGTGTGAGCCACCGCGCCTGGCCCAGACTGTTTATGTCCAAATACATTCTCATTACTAGGAAAGGTGGTAGTGAGTGGTAAGTTGGAACAACCCATAGTTCCATACACTTGTTCCAACCTTCTACTCCTTCACTCTATTGCACAAATTCTTCCGTCAGCTTGAAATATGCCCCTCCTCTTTCTACTCTCAAGATTCAGGTCAAGGATTGGCTCTTCCATGAACTTTTTGGATCCTCTAGGCCAAGTTAGTGGCCGCTCTTACGTACAACTGAAGAGCTGACTGCATTTCTTCACCTTTCTGTCATTGAACTAACAAGGTTATATTGTAGCTCATATTTTGTGTTTGCTTCTCTCTCCCATTGGACTTCAGAACAAAGGACCCTGTTTTATTTATCTTTGCTCCCCACAATACTTGGAATATGTAGGTGCATAGTAAATGTTTATTGTCTGGAACAATGTTTTGTGAATGACACTAACTAGATTTTTTATGGTGGGTGCATCCCGGCAGTTGATTATTTTCTCTCCTCAAAAGCATGCCCTTGAAGACTTGGATATTTTATTCTTTTATAACATACACTTATATTCTTCTTTCATTCTTAAATCCATTAAATCATTTAGCTAAAACTCGGAAATAGACTGAATATTGACACTGGCTGTGATTGCCAAGAGGATTGAAGGTCTGCAAAGGTAACACTTTCCTGGAGATGTTGGGGCGATGGGAGTTGCACATTTTCATCATAGTGTTTTTCCAACTCTTTTGACCCAGACCCGCAGTAAGATATAAGACATACACTTAGATTATAACCAGGTACTTCATAGCTTAAAGCCAGGCATCCAGGTTTGCACCCTGGATCTAGAATTTACCAACTCTCTGTCCTTGAGAAGTTTTTTAACTTCCTGGTTTCCTCATTTGTAAATTTGAGTTGGTAATAAGATTAATTCTTAGGGTTATTATGACAATCAAGTTACTAGACATAGAGTTCTTAGAACAGTATTGAACACTATATTAATATCAGCCATTATTATTTACATACATAAGTGAAACTAGAAGTTCATAAAATAATACTCTTATTATCTGCAATCTAAAAAAAAATTGTCATAAAACTTTAAATTGATTTCACAGCCCAACATTGGGTTTCAATCTCTAGTTTAAAAATAACAATGTTTCAGCGCTTATCAATTTCATTCTCTTTTTATGTATTCATTTTGCTAGTGTTTGGTGAAAATCTATTTTGCTTTAGAATGGGCAGAGGGACTACAGAATCTCAATCAGAAGGAGCTGGTCAGAAGGAGCACTCTAGTTTCCCTCACTTATTTCAAAGATTTGCTGAGCAAAAAAAGAATTATGCTATCCATTCCCTTCATCATTAAATAGACTTGAATCTGCCTTTCCCTGTCAGTTCTCCGCAATGCAAATGAGCATTTAGTGGCGGCCCTGCCATTTCTCGAAACCAATAGGCTGTTTAGCTGGGTATGTCAGAGGCCCATGCCTCAAAACTCAGCAGAATTAGAAAACAGTTCTCTTCTTCTACTCCAATTATAGTAACTGCCGACATTTAGTCAGTACACTCTGTATGTGGGCATTGTTCTAATAATTTTAAGTCAAGTTATTCCCTTTACTCCTAAAATAAAAACCATATAACTCTATGAGATAGCTACTATTATTTTACAATTGAAGAAATTGAGGCACAGAAAAGTTAAATGACTTGCCAAAGTCACACAGATAGTAGTAAATGAGCTGGGACCGAAGACCAGACAGTCCGAGTCAAGAACCACAGGCACAGCATTCGCTTTTGTAAAAGGACTCTGTGCTGGGGGAGGAATCAGGCACTGCACGTGTCATGAAGTAGTGCTCGCCATGGGACATTCTCAGAGACAGACCAGGCACCTACTGCTCTCTTTTGAGAATATTCTGTGCATAACACCTTCCCTCTGCCCAGCTGGTTAGTCAGGGGATATTTGTCCAACTATTTATTTATTTACTTATTTCATGGGTCAGAGTCCTGTTGACCTTGTGACTGGTCTTGTGAAATAACTCCACACCATTTCACATGGAATCAGTCACTCCTAACCCTGTACACACTTAAAAATGTGCACACACCTCAATTATAGCAGCAGACACACTGCCTTATAATTGGCAGTCTATGTAAGTCACCCGTGCCAGACTGGGGACTCCGCTGTGCTTTTCATATTCACATTTCTATCTACGATGTCTGGCACAGAGCCTGTCAAATACTTGGAACTCTGTAAGTAAGCACAGAACAAGCGTGAATGGATGAACAAGTGAACCTTTCCGCCAAAGGTGAGACGTCACTCGGTAACGTTGTCTCTTAATTCTTCATGACACTATTTTCCTGCCATTCTTTTTCACAGAAGCTTTCCCAGCAGACCGGAAAGTTTAACAGAAAATCTAATAAAATATTTCAGAAACATGTTGCTTTAGAGGAAATGAAGTGAAGATTTCACAAACTAAAAAGGTATCTCTTTTTTAATTTTTTAATCATTTCCAATATCCAAGTGTCCTTGATCATCTAAGATGCTATACTTTTGATTTTGGCAGATCTTGTCAGCTCCTTCAAACAAATCACTATTTCCTATCACCATCACTCTCAACAAGCCCCACACCACCCACCTTCTCCAAGGGTTTGGGCCACCTGTGGGACTGTCAAAAGACATTTCCTCATGGAGATGTGGTCCCTTCCACACTTCATTGCTAGGATGGTCTCGTCAGCAACACCAAATATTCAGCTACTGTTAACAACCTAAAAATTAAGTGACTGGATTTTATTGATAACTGCTGTCTTCCTTTTCTTTGTTTTAAACTATTTCTAGCTTCAATATTCTACACTCTCCTTCCTGTCTTAAGATACTACTTGAGCCAACAACTAAAACAAATATTTTCTCAAGGTTTTCTGTCTCGGTCATTATAATTTCAAAGACATCAGTAAGAATTTCAATTCTACAACTGTCCTCATTTGTTATGGACATAATTATCATGAATGAACAAATTCTTAAATTTGTGTTAGTTTTTAGTTCATGAACTTACTGAGGCATGAAAACATTTAATGTTATATTTTACATTAACTAAGAGTTAAAAGAATAAACATACAGTCAATAATATTGCACTAGGGTCTCCGAAGAGATATATCTTAGCCAAACCACCAAAAAGCTCCACTGGATACAGTGAGGGATATTTTATAAATTAAATGTGACTTTAAAGGTGCTAAATGGTGTTTTAGCAAGTTTAATCATATCAATTCTATTTTCCCTGATCCCACTGTGTTTATAGGGTAGTAAATATATTAAGGTTTTATTATGTGTCAAGTGCTGGACTGAATGCCTGCTATGTACAGGTATATGTCATTTACATGCCACAACTGTTCTATGGATTATACTTTAAGTCAATCATTTGGGAAAATAGATTCACTCATTTTTACATTTTGTATTGTACACAAACCACCTTCTTTGTGTATCTGTGTACTCCGTTTGCACATGCTGGGGGCACACAAATGCAAAAGGAAAGTTTGCCTTAAACATATAGGATTACTTTCTGCTTCAAATTTTTTATATGTAGCCATTATGTAAATTCGTATGAAAACAAATGTGAATTTTCTGAACATTAATTTCAAATGGCATGGACAGCTTTCTGATTGGACTGAACAGTCTGAAGTATGGAAGTGTAGAGTGACTTTCTGGGAGTCAGGAGCACAAACTACTTAAGTATACAGATTTTACTTATCAGCTATATAGTGTTAAAGAAATTGTTTAAGCTTGAAATCTCAGCTTCTTTATCTGTAAAATTTAGGCAATAATAATTCCTGCCTTGTGGTTTTATTATCAGGTTTAAGAGAAGTATGGCATGTAAAATAATTATACAGTGCTTATTACTTAATAAGCACTTAATTGTCAACAGCTGTTCTTCAATTGTCATCATCGTCATCATTATTACAAATATTCCAAAAAGCAAACTAATGTATAAAGTATGCTGTAATCTTCAAAAGTAACAGTCTTTTTATAGACACCGTACAGTACCTTTACAAATGCTATATTTGTAAATACAAAGTTAGTCAAAGTTGAGATTTATATCTTAAATCATGTATCAAAATACATAGCAGATGAATTAAAGTATTAAATTTCAAAATAAAACCACTAAAATACTAGAAGGAAATAAAATTAGAGGCCTGTAGTCACAGGAAAAAAAGATTAAAATTTTTCACTGCATAAAATAAAAATATCTGTAGATAAAAAGAAAATGATATGAAGCCCCAGATATATTTGATGAATAAGGGTTAATCTTTTATATAATGAGTTCAAACAAATAGATAAGGAAAACATTAGCTTCAAAAGAGAATAAGAAGATATGTACAAGTACATTACATAAAAAAGGAAATAGTTCTAAAACATTAAAAGGCTAGATTTCAATATTTTGTCTATATTGAATTTTAAATATATATTTTAAGAGAATGTTTAATGTAGGAAAGAATACAGCAGAAGAGAAAATAAATATAAAACAAGTAGCCACATGATAGATCTAAACCTAAACATATTGATAATTACATTAGCATAAATGATTTAAATGCTTTGATTGAAAGTCATATAGTATTGATTTAAAAGGCAGTATTCAATATGCACTATGACAAGGAACCCTTTAAGTGTAAATATATGAAAGGTAAAAGAACTGAAAGAAATACAACATGAAGAAACTAGTCATAAGTAAACTATAGTGGCTTTATTAATTCCAGACAAATAGACTGTAAAACAAGTTATATAAGGGAAAAAGAGGAACACTTCATAATAATAAAGGAGACAATCCATCAAAGACAGATGAAATAACAGAGTTTCAACGTGAATGATTCAAAAAGTGACAGAAGTGAAAAAAGAAATAGAAAAATCCACAATTATCTTTGGACAATTCTACACGATATCTCAGTAATTGATAAAAACAAGTGGACAGAAAAATCAATAGGGATATAGAAAACTTAGCACTACAATCCATCTTGAACTAATTGACATTATTGAATGCACCACTACATCACTCAACCAAAGCAGAACACATGGAGCATTCACCAAGATAGGATATCTGATAGGCCATAAAATAAATCTCAACAAATTGAAAAGGATTGACCTCATACAAAGGATCTATTTTTTTGTCCACAGTGGAATTAAAGTAGAAATCAATAATAAAAGCACATCTGGAAAATCTGTAATTATATGAAAGTTAAACAGCACACTTCTAAAGACTAAAAGATGATATAAAAGGAAAACTAGAAAATATATCAAGCTGAATGAAAATAAAAATACAGCATATCAAAATAAATGGAATTTAAAGCAATGCTGAGAGGAAAGCGTATAGTTCTGAATGCTTACATTAAGAAAAGAGAGTTCTAAAATCAGTGATCCCAATTTTCACTGTAAGAAGCAAATTGAAGCCAAAGTAAGGAGAAGGGAGGAATAATAATGATAAGACAGAATTCAGTGAAATAGAAAATAAACAAATAATGGAGAAAACAATGAAAGTAAGGGATGGTTATTTACAAACTTCAATGAAATAGATAATCTCTAGCTAGACTTATCAAGAAAAAAAGGGAGGTTGCACAAATTGCCAACGGCAAAAATAAAAGAATGAGCATCACTATAGATCCTACAGATATTATAAAGATAATAGGGAAATATTATGAAAATGAATGCAAATAAAATAGACAAGCTTAGCTAAACTGGATAAATTCACCAAAAGGCTAAAATAACTAGAACTACTTAAGAAGATATAGAAAACATGAATAGCTCCAAATCTAGTAACAAAATTATATTTGTAATTAAAAACCTTCCAACAAACTCCATGCTTAGATGACTTCACTGGTTAATTATATCAGATATTTAAGGAAGAAATAATACCAATCCTATACAAAATTTTTAAAAATATATAGGAATTGAGATGACTTACCAACTTATTTTATCAGGCCAGTGTTGCCTTATTATAAAAACCAGACAAAGCAAAGACATTATAAGGAAAGGAAATTATATCAATATGAATTGTGAACATAGATGCAAAAGTCCTTTAAAAACTGGTAAATGAAATCTAGCAATATATTCAAGAATGCATTTGAAATTCAATCAGTGCAATTTACTATATTAACAGAATAAAAGAGAAAAAAACATATGGGCATATCTAAAGAAACAAAAACATAAATTTACAAAATTTAACATCCATCCACGACTAAAAATACTCAACAAGAAAAGAATAGAGAACTTTCTTAGTTTAATAAAGAGCTTCTGAATAAAACCTGCAGCTAACATTATACTAATGGTAAGAGACTAAAATTATTTTCCCCTAATATTAGGTATAAGAAAAGAATGCCCACTCTTACCATTACTATTCAACATTGTACAATAGTTTTTAGCCTGTGCAATAAGGCAAGAAAAAGTAAATAAAAGGCAGAGACTGGAGAGGAAGAAGTAAAACCATTCTTATTCACAGACACTATTGTACACAGATAATTCTAAGGAACCTCTAAAGAATACTAGAACAAATAAGTGAGATTAGCATAATATTTGAAATTAATGTACAAAATGTGATTATATTTCTATATACTGGTAATGAACAATGGGAAACAGAAATTGTATACATATACATATATATTACTACAATAACATCAAACACATCAAATACTAAGGTTAAATTTAACAAAATATGTTTAAGACCTGTGCACTGAAAACTGAAAAATATTGTTGAGAGAAATTCAAGGACATTTAAATAAAAAGAGAAATATATCACAGTCATGAATCAGAAGACTCAACATTGTAAAAATGACAAAATGTTCCCACAAACATTGTATATGTGTGGATAATACTAGAAGCATTAGTCATAAAAAGCAAAACCTAAAAATAATCCAAATGTTTGCCAAAAAGTGAATGGATAAACAAAATACATTATATTCATATATCTATACAATGGAATATTATACAAGAGTAAAAAGGAACAAAATACTGATTCATACAACAAAATAGATAAATACAAAAAAATTATGTTGATTGAAAGACACATAAGACTACATACTTTATAATTCTATTTATATGAAACTCTTCAAAAGAAAAATATAATCTAGAGACAGAAAGCTCAACAATGATAACCTTAACAGAATTGTTCAGGGGGTAAAGAATTGACTGGGAATGAAGGTAGGGAACATTTTGAATCTTAATAGTAATGGGAAGGTTATAAAAGTTTATGTATTTGTTAAAACTCATACAACCACACATTTAAAATGAATTCTTTTTGTGTATGTATAAATTATACCTCAAGAAGTTGATTTTTAAAAAAATATGTATGTACATATATTTGATTTTTGATATTTCTCCAGAGTTCTGGGAAGCAATGTATATGTGTGTGTGTATACACACACATACCTATGACATAATAGAGAAATAACAGATGGAGTGTAGTGCCTCATACCTGTAATCCCAGGACTTTTGGAGGCCAAGGTGGGATGATCACTTGAGGCCAGGAGTTCGAGACCAGCCTGGGCAATACAGCAACACCCTATCTCTACACACCAACAAACAAACAAACAAACAAAAAATTAGCTGGAGCTGGTGCACACCTATACTCCTACCTACTCCAGAGGCTGAGGTGGGAGGATCGCTTGAGCCCAGGAGTTCAAGGCTGCAGTGAGCTATGATCATGCCACTGCACTCCAACCTGGGAGACAGAGCAAGACCCGTCTATAAAATAAAAATTAAAAAAAGAAATAAGAACAGAAGAGCAGCTGCAGGTCAAATACTAAGTTGACGGATTCAGTAGGCAAAAAAAAAAAAAAAAAAAAAATTTTTATTGGTGAAGTTTTACACAACTATCCATGTAAAACATAAATTTGGACTTGAGATTGCTAACAGCCAGGGTAAAGAATAAAACATGATCAGTTTACACATGGAATTTTACAGTAACTATTTTAATTACATAATTTTTAAAAATAAATTTAAATAGTGTTCTATAAAACATGCAATAAATCAAAATAAACATGTGCTCAGTACTTGGACAATTTCTTAAAATTTTTATTCTTTAATCTTTTGTGTTAGTCATATCCCCAAGTGATACTTTGGGGAAACTTTGTTAGACAGTGTTAACCCTTCCTGAACATGCTGTCCACCTCATCAGACAGTGGACAGTTCACACTACAAAGGGAAAGAAGTTATGTGTTTGTGTTTGTGCTTTTCCCCTTTTAAGCATTTTTAGGTTGAGTTCTACTGGTTTTGTTTTAAAATCTAAGTTCCTATTTTCTCCATAAACATAGACACTAAGAAATATAAAATTATATATGGTAAAGAAATTGAAAAGAAAGGGAGCTTGTGCCCCAAATAGACAATATTAACCATACAGCGTATTTTGCCTTTCGAGTAAATAAGACTTCATACCTTTTCCAGTAAGCGCAAACAAAACTTCATAGTCCCATTATGTAAAGTATTTCCCTCTATTGATCAAAAGCCAACAATTTCCTCTGGCTAATATTTAAATCTAGACAAAAACAATGGATTTTGAGATTTTTTTTCTATAAAGTTTGCCTTGTGTTTTCTTCTACTCCAGAGTCTGTGATGAAGTCTATACCTGAACAGAGAAAAATGTAAGGATCCTTTGTTCAGTACCTAGATAACTCAGCGTGAAATCCTATATTGCCAGTTTTTCTGAGGCTGTCACCTTTCTGCAGGTTGGCAGGTTACTTGCACACAGTTTATTTCAGCTGCCTGGCCCTCTTGCAGCCTGGACTGCCACATGCCACTAATTTCTCATCTCCAGAGACCAAATTGTGTTGGCATAGCTCAGTGGTTCTCCACCATCGTTGTATATACCAAAGCTGGGCTTCGCTTCCTGACTTATTAAATAAAAATAGCTGAGAGATGGGCAGATGAGCAAGGTGAGCAGAAGTGCTGAATCTTTCCTCAAGCTCAAGAGGCAAGTATGAAGCCAGACCAGGGGGGAAATAAAGGTCCCATCCAGGAATCCACAGACATTGTTTCAAGGGAGCCTGTGAAGTCCGAGGCTCATTTTTCTTGGCACTAGCCGAGTAGCACATGAGTGAGAAGGCCTGGCTAAAGGCATAAGGTTAGAGAAAACAGGGCTAGAAAGTGGGCACGAGGTGTGTGCAGTGTTCTGGGTTTGCCATCTATACCTTCATAGCTGTGACTTACCCCCCACCTTTTTTTCAAAACAGATGCTCTAGGACTGTTTTCAAAGGGGCTATTTCTCTCTAGCCAGAAATACTCAAGAGATGTAAAGGCCACAGTTGGTTAGAATTTAAGATATTGTGGGGAAAAAAATGAATCTCAACACAAATGTAAGATCTATTCTAATTCCACCCTATTTTTGTCAAGTTATTTGCACATGGAAAGCACTTATTAGATATTATCTGATTGAGGTTTACAAAGGAAAAACCTACCTTATGAAATCACAGTTAATTTGAAAATATAATTTTGCAAAGAGCATAGAGTTGATTGAAAGCCCCCGGACATAATGAGCAAGGTGGGTCTGGGAAGGAGTTCAGAAGTTTGGCCTATCCGGAATTGAAAGAACAGGTGCGGGGGAGGAGAAAGGACCCAAGGAGCATGTGAGTCAGGGCACACAGCACACAGGGGAGAGCTCCTTATTAGAAAAACTGCCTGGGAGTCATCAGATGGTTGTCTCGTCACCAGCTCAAACTCCTCATGGCCAAAGCAGAACCATAAAATTCTTCTTCCATCTCCCAAAATCCCTTGCCATTTTACACAGCTGAGCCTTGTGTATTCTCTTACCTCTAATCAGAATGTCTGCACTCTCTCCACCTTAAAGGAAAGCTGTGCTGTTAAGAGTGTTCTGAGATGTTACCTTGCCTTGGAAGCCCTCTCTGGTTTCTCAGTCCGCTGCCTCTACCACCCCAAAATGCCTTTCCTTCATAACCTAAGCCATATGAACACACATTTTAGTATATATATCACTGTGACTGTTTTTAAGTCTGTTTCTCCCAATAGACCATGACCTACTCTAAGGTAAAAACAAAATTTTATGTACTAGCTGCTTGGCACATAGTAGGAGATTAACAATTATGTGCTAAAAGAATGAAAAGACACAGAATTGAAATTCAGAATAATGCGTTGCATAGAAATGCTTACTAAAGAGTGTCAATAAGAAAAGCTTTGGAGCAGAGGTGGAATTGAGAGAGCAGATAGCATTGCAGGGCTTCTCTCCGCTCATCTTTGCTATCCAAACATAAGTCTTGAAGTAAGGTGTTTGTAGGAGGCGGCAGGCTAAGATACTCTGGAGAATGAGAGGGGAAGATGAGCTTTAGGGAGTAGGGCTATTTAGGAAGCATTACGGGGGTTGGAAGTGCTGGGATTAGGGAGGGTAGGGAGGCAAAGCCTTCACCTTAGAAAGCATGTTTTCATTCTGAAAAGCACAGGGATAGGCAAGACATGGACTGTTCAGAGTAATCTCTGTCCTCCAGGTCAGGGAGAGAGTCAAATGGGGCACCCTTTGTCCAGCCTGCTAAACCAGGTGGAGCAGAAAACAAGAATTCAGGCAAACATTCTATTCTGGATAAAAGAATTTGCATTTGGCTGGTACCCATCGTTGTGGCTCTCAGGAACTTGGGTGTAACACAAGGGTGAAAACACAAATGGTGATGGAGGCCAGGTGTGCCTAATGACTGTGCAAAGCTAGGCAGTGTGGAGTGAGGAATAGAAGAGGCACATCCTGCACCCAGGACACCCCCAAAGTCCTGCGCACAACTGCTACTCAGCCTCAGATGATTGTCTCTGTGCAGGAATGTGGGCCCATGATTGCTGGAACTTTCAAATTTTTATAAGAAAAAATCTCAGTTTAATATTGAATTTCTAAATTTTGAAAGATAAAGAAGTAAACAAATTATTGTAAATCACACTTGAGCCTACCTTGTGCAAGCCAAACAATACATGCCTGAAGGTTGACTCTGGCTCCAAGGTCATTAATTTGCAACTACGAATAATTTGGAAGGAGAAATAGGTACTCAAGGAATCCTCAGTGGGTCCAACAGTGAAAGTCACTCAATATGGTCCAGAGCTTCACCTTTATCTCATTGTTTCCTGGCCTTAGACATGTTTTTGATACTCGCATGGTCCTATCTACTCAAAATAGATCCTTCCATTGACATCATCTAGAAGGAAGAGCATCTGAACTTAAAATAGAGAATCAACAAGTTCACCACACAGGAAATTCAGCTCAGGGCTATTTTTCAATGTCAGTTAATAAGATAAAAGTGAAGAAACATTAGCATTTGGTGTATTCAGTTGGTGTCTGCAGAACAGAGACATGTTTTCTGAGCTTCCATAAAAAAAAAAAAAAGTATAGATCTGACCACTGGCTACTGTAGAGAATTAATAATCAAGCAGAAGTGTATTGTTCTAAAAATGATGGTTCTATAAAGTTTCATTTCAGAGGTGTGGTACCAGAGTGGCACTGAGCTAGATTTCCACTAGATGATTTTTCCACCTAGAAGTAAATTGGGACAGAACATTGCCAGGTGGTCCGTGTGGCTTTTAGTGCAGAGGATGAACGAAGGGGGAAAAACACCCAGCGCAGTTAGAGAGATCCTATGCATGGTCCAAAGGAGAGTTGAAAAACAAACTTAACAGGTCATGTACAGGTTTAAATCGATGTTCTTGGCTCAAATCGTTTCTTAAAATAATTTTTTATGAGCCTCAGAAGAATGCAGTCAGAATGGTTCGAAATCAATTTTAACTCATTTTCCATTCATAAAATATGAGAAGAGGGAGCCAATTTTGCTGGTTCACTGGAGAAACAGTAAGGGTTTCCATAGTAGAGAAAGAAGTTGATTTCAACTCAGACAGATATTTCAAGCTTCAAGGGCTGTGTCTAGACAGAGAAGGATTTGCTACCCCCAAAGTCCTATCAAGCAAGGAGTGTAAATCTATTTCAGGGTCCTGGAGTTCCTGCAGAACTTGGACTATCAGCAACCACAAGACGAGCTGCTTCTGGACCCCTCGCATAGGATTTCAGCCTTCCAGACTGGGGATTGTTTCATCAGCACACTTAAAAGTAAATCCTCCAAGGGGAGAAAACCCTGAATCAGTGAGGACTGATGGCTTCTGTGAGTGCGAGTATGTGAATGTGTGCATGTGTGTGTGTGTGTGTCTCTGTGAGAGAGAGTGCGCGCATGTTCTCATTAGGGGACGATCTATGATTCGACAGCCTCTCTGCTGCCGCTCCTGCTGCTGCTGCGGCTGTATGTGCTGTCATTAGTTGAAGGGCTGCGAGGGTTTGTAGGAACTGCAGTTCTGAGGACTGAGCGCTGCTGAGTGGTCTCCCTGTCAAACAGAGTAGACGAGATTTTCTGCAGAATTGGAAACTTGAACCTATTACCACTTCACCTACCCAGAAAAGCAGACAGCACTACAGAGGATAAGGTAAGAGAAGAAATTGCTCTCTATTCGTAACGTAGGGCAGGGGGCGGGGGAAATCTAGGCTCAAAGGCTTGCTGTTTTATACCAAAGAGATCTCACTCTCTTGAGAGCAAAGGAGGTGAGAGCTAAATTCCCACCCACCTTGATCATTGAGCCTCTTGGCTTTTTCACTCTGGTACCTTTTTCTTCTTTATTATACTTTTCTTAAGCATCTGAGAGGTTTCTTAGTATTTAGTTTTCTGTGAGCAGATATTGTTTAGTTTTTTTTTGCAATTGGGCACTGTTTCAAAACAGGGAGCTTTTTCTATTTCTCTTTCCTTAAGTATTTTTCTCCATTAAGAGGGAACTGTTCCCTCCTAAGGTGAGCTGGTCAAAACAGCTACTCCATCGTACTCCATCCTACACTACAATTGCAATAAAAGAAGTTTTCAGAAGTACATATGAGCCCTGTTCCTGTAGGAAAAAGTGGGAGGTGAAAGGAGAGGAAGGGAGAGTTTCCTGTGACTGTGGCGTGATCAGAAATGGTGACGCTGTGAATGAATGTGTACTATAACTCTTCTCAGGGGGATAGAACCGCTGCGATAAAAGTGGGCACTGGACAGAAGATGTTTTGAGAAGTGCGTGTCTGAGAGAAGCTTTTAAGCCAGTAAAGATGGAAAACGAAACCATCAGTGAATTGAACCAAACACAGCTTCAGCCACGAGCAGTGGTGGCCCTAGAATACCAAGTGGTCACCATCCTACTTGTGCTCATTATCTGTGGTCTGGGCATCGTGGGCAACATCATGGTAGTCTTGGTGGTCATGAGAACCAAGCACATGAGGACACCCACAAACTGCTACCTGGTGAGTCTGGCAGTAGCCGATCTCATGGTCCTGGTGGCTGCAGGCCTTCCCAACATCACGGACAGTATCTACGGTTCCTGGGTCTACGGCTATGTTGGATGCCTGTGCATTACTTACCTCCAGTACTTGGGAATTAATGCATCCTCCTGTTCAATAACAGCCTTCACCATTGAGAGGTACATAGCAATCTGTCACCCCATCAAAGCTCAGTTTCTCTGCACATTTTCCAGAGCCAAAAAGATCATCATCTTTGTCTGGGGTTTCACATCTATTTACTGTATGCTCTGGTTCTTTTTGCTGGATCTCAATATTAGCACCTACAAAGATGCTATTGTGGTGTCCTGTGGCTACAAGATCTCCAGGAATTACTATTCACCTATTTACCTAATGGACTTTGGTGTCTTTTATGTTGTACCAATGATCCTGGCCACTGTCCTCTATGGATTCATAGCTCGAATCCTCTTCTTAAATCCCATTCCTTCAGATCCGAAAGAAAACTCTAAGACATGGAAAAATGAGTCAACCCATCAGAACAAGAATTTGAATTTAAATACCTCTAATAGATGTTTCAACAGCACAGTATCTTCAAGGAAGCAGGTAAGTAAAACTGAACCTCCAAGTCAATAGAGGAAATGTGAGATAGAGTTCCTTGTAAGATGGGATCAACTTTGCCCTATTTAGATGACGGTGAAATCAAAATACAATCACGCAAATGTTTCACAGTGTAAGCTTCTTTTTTACATATTAAACAGTGTAAGCTTCTGTTTTACATATTAAATCCATCTCTAAAGCAACTGAAAATCTAAAAATAGATGGGGAAAATTTGATAGCACATCAGCAGGTGTCAGTTCAAGTGCTATGAAGATATAAGGAAATATAAACAGAAACTCCAGAAATCCACCTTTAAAATGTTTGTGCCTCTCTGAAAATGTTATCAGAATATTTGGACCATTTCTGCCTTCTGTAGGGAAGAATTCTACTGCATGACAAAGAATCACCTTTAAAAATTCTATTGCACAACAAAGATTTGACAAGATAGTTTGAGAATAGATAAGTAAAACAATGAAACTTTTCTTCCCATTCTATGGTCTCTCACAACTGAAACATAACTGAGAGAGATTCTGGACTTAACTTTTGTTAGTCTTAGTGGGAAAGATTCTATCACCCTCTCCTCCAGCTCCCTACACAGTGTCCAAGCATGCAGAAGCTGAAAACACACTTTGCTCAGGAAATAAAAAGGCCACCATCAAGCACAATTTGTTATAAAAAATAATTGAATTGAAATTTTTTTAGTCTGATTTTCCTAAGCGTAACTGAAAATTCCTTTATGCTTGTAGATCACCTAAATGCCCATGTGGTTACAGTGAATAGCAGTTTTACTAGTGAATGAAGGGCAACTTTGTTATAGTAGATATGATTTATAATCAATATAGGAATAAAATGCTTTTATAATATATACACATTTATCTATATTTACATAATCGTTCTAAGTTACTTACAAGCTTAGCTTTCAGTTTCTTTTCCTTCTTTGTTAAACATAATAAATGGACAGTAAATATTTATTCCCGTAGCTGAAAAAGAAAACTTGAAATCAACAATACTGGTTCTTTAAAATGGGTTGAATTGGTTCATATGTTTTGTCTGCAGGGAATATAGCTCTTTCTGTGTGCACAGGTAGGAACTGAGTGTACTTTTATAAAAGTATACATATAGATCATCCACACTATTGCTTCCTAAATTCTAGATGAGTTAATGTATGAAGAATTCTAATTGGATATATGGGCACACAGTGAAATTAACTACTAAAAAATGTAGCTGCTTTAGATATGCATGGTATTAATAACGAACTGTAACTAAAAATATATGTATATACATTTTAAATTATACTGTAATATTTGATTTATATAACATTTATTTTTTAAAATACTTGGATGATAGAAGGGAAGACCTAAGCAACTACTGCCAGCTCTTAGATTTCTTTTGATTTGAATCTAGCAGTGCTACCTAATACAAAGCACATTTGGCCATCTATTTGCCCAGAACTTGATTAATGGAAATTTAGAGAGATCTGTTGACTATCTGCCAAGACAAACATTAACAAATACAATAAGAGAGTAAAGAATATGTACATCTCAATTAGAGACCAAACACGGGTTAATGTCTGCATCAAGGAAGGGCACTGAGTAAATTCATTCATTAGACTCCAATTTATATTCTTGTTATAAATTCTAAAAAATCATTTGTCTGGTCTAATGTCTTTTCTTTCCATCATAGCCATTAGTACTTATCAGCGTTAATAATATGCTTTAAATTACTAATTTTGTTACATGTTCACACTCTCATTTCAAAGCTGTTACAGATAAGCTGTCTTTACAGAGGCTGTGTGATGGAAGAAAAAGCCAAAGATTTGGCTCTAAACAACCCTGGGCTGGAATGCCAGGGTTCCAATCAAGCTCTACGACCTTGAACACGCAGAACTCTGTGAACCTTAGTTTTTTCCTCCATAAACAAAATAAATAGCAACATCCAGGATCAGTGTGAGGGCTCAATAGGACATTTTATGAAAGATACCTAAAGTGGAGTGGTGATTGATTAACACCTGTGTGTTAACTAGGCTGCTTCCTAGTTTTTTAATATGTTGGCAACTGAAAGGGAAGTACAGATTTGTTCCTAAAATTATACACTCACAGCTTGAACAAAGATTATTTGTTGAACGGATGTGTATATTGTATAGCAACTTCTTTAAAGAACTTTTTAATAATTAGGGCATTTGGGGTTGTCACATGAACGTTATTGTCAGTCAGCATCCACGATGAGGGATGCCAAGTGTCCTGCAATGGGCAAGACAGTTCTGTACGATGAAGTGTGCCTGCTCCAAATGCCAACACACCCTCCGTGAGAAACATGGGACGACATATAAATCAATAGGAGTGCACTTAAGTAATGTGTCCTGTAAGTCAGTCCTGATTATAGGTGGGATGGGAGTTTGGAGAAAAGAAGGAAAATTATGGGCTACAGGGATCAGAGAAGTCTTCATGGAAGAGGTGGCATTTGAGACAGCTCTGGAAAGATGAGGCTAACTTGGAAAGTAAATGTCAAGAGGGACAGCATTCCATGCAACATAAAAGACAAGACATGGTATGGGTCTGGACACCGGCAAGGAAGGGTGCGTAGGTGGGACTTTTATGGGATGCAGTGACTTGTTTGCCTAAAATGAATGATGTATTTGGGGGAGTAGTAAAAAGTAAGATTAGACCGACAGAAGTGTGCATGTGAGGAGAGGGCGGGAAGAGGAGGGAAGGAGAGAGAGAGAGAGAGAGAGAGAGAGAGAGAGAGAGAGAGAGAGAGAGAGAGAGAGAGAGAGAGAGAGAGAGAGAGAGAGAGAGAGAGAGACTGTAGAGGATCCCAATGATTAGGCAGAGAAAAGAGTTTGAGCTTGATGCAGAGGCAACAAAGCATGTGCGTGGCGAGCAGGGAGCAGCAATGTTGCGAGTGGTGTTTGGGGATGAGAAATCTGACAGCTGTGGGGGAGGCAGATTTGAAGGGCGAGAGACTGGTGGCAGGAAAACCACTTTGGAAGTTGTTGGTAGCAATACAGGCACAAGGTAGTAGGATCCTCTATCAGGAGAATTTAAAGTAAGGTGCAAACCAGAGAGATATTTCAAAGAAAGAAAGGGTGCAATGTGAGCATATTAGACACAAAGGATGCGGGGAGGACAATTCAATAAGGCACTGGGTTCCGAGTCTGGAAGAACAGTGGTGCCCTGGTGAATGGGAATGAGGGTGGCGAAGCGCAGCCAGTTTTGTTCAAAATTAGTGACCTTTGATCTGGCTTTACCCGCTTCCAAAACAAAGGTTCAAACCTCCACCTTCTATAACCCAAGGACTGTTATTTTAATATTTTCTCTGCATTTTTTCTTTAGGCAAGTTTAATTTACATTTTAATAAATACTCATCTGGATCAGGTCTTTCTAACCAAGTCATGTTAAAGTCAAATATGCATAGCCTAAAAGAACTACATTTAAAAATGAAATAAAATGTAAGGGACGAAGTGAGATTTTTGTTTGCTCATTTGTTTTTAACTTATGTCCCCTATGCAGAAAATCCAGGCCAGAATATTTTTTTCCTGTTTTTCAGAGTTTCAGAGTTATATTGTAAGAAACCACCTAAATATTGAGTAAATTCAGTAAAACAAATTACTCAAAGTTATGGCTTGGAATTGTGTAGACAGAAAGATTATCCGAGTGACTAAACCTTTTGCTTTTTATAACTGGTTGATATGAAGGAGGCGTGGTTGAAATTATTAACTTTGTTAAATTTCAGCTGTATGTATGCAGTGCCTAAAGAGTCCTTTAGTTCGGTCAATTCAGGTGTTCAGCATTTTGTAGATAAAATATTTCTATCATTGACAGTATATTTCTATGTAATTGACTGGATCTTTTGCTGTTTTTGAAGCACAGAAATGCCTGAACATCTTTGTAAAGGGGTATAATGTCAATAAATGCATTCAATTCAAATGTGTACTTTCCACAAGATGCAGGGATATGAAGAATATTTTATATAAATCAGGCTACTGGTTTTATTTTCAGTGGAGTCACTCTAATATCTTTCTCTTGATTCTTACAGTACAATTGGTAGGGAAACCATGTAACATAGTCCTAATAGAAGCTCCAAGAGTTAATGGCAAAATTTTCCATATGGGTTTTATTTGACTAATCAAGACTTAAAATATCAAATAGTCTTTGTTTCCATAAAGTCTTAAAAGTCTTCCACCATGCTAGAAGGAATGTTGGTAGTCCAAGAAACAAAAGCAACTTTCCTTTTTACACCAATATGTGCCTTTTGTTGTTATTGGTGATCATGCTGATGATCATGATGATAAAAAAACAATCCTGCGTATTATGAAAAACACAGAAAATTAGGAGTAAGAAAAAAGACAACCCTTACCCCACCTCTCAAAGACCAAAATCATTATCATTTTGTTATATTCCTTTTCTTAGGTTTTGACTGAATCTTTTTTTACACAATTATAGCCAAAATATATGTATAATCTTGTTTCCTGCCTTTTCACACAAAACGTTGAAATCAATATTCTCAAAGAGAAAGCACAGAGTAAAAGAAAGTGATTAGGATTGAGTAAGTTTCTCTGAGCCTCAGTTTTCTCATCAATAAAATGGGGGAAAAATTACCTCATTGCTGATATCAAATGAGATGTCTGCTCCCCCTCCCACCTGTCCATTCAGCTACTCTTTCCTCTCTCCTGTGCTTCTTAGTGGTCCCTATATCCCCAGGCACCCTCCGGACCCTCCCTTAAGCACTCCCCAGTCATACAATGAGCCCATGGAAAATGAAGACAGGCAGGTGAAGTCCATGTCTTCTCTCTTCTCCCCTGCCTCCCTCCAACTCCTGCCTCCAGGGCTATTTACTTTTTAAAGAAGATGTCTTGAACAACGAAAAACCTTTAAGACACAAAGAAAAAGAAGCATAATGTTGGAATGTCGTGAACATAAAGTCCTGTAAGTTGTACAACTTAAGCAACTGCCAGCACCACCTTCATCTAAGAGAACCCTTGCTCAATAATCATCCTTCTCCCCAGATAGCTTAATCAACAATTAACCTCACAATGCAAATTAATGATACTAAATCTCTTCAGCATTAGGCTTAAATTAGAGGTTTCCCACAATTACTGGGGCTCTTTTCTCAGGCTCATCTTTCATTTTTAATTGTTTTATTTGTTTCAATTGTCTTGATTCAACTGTATCCTTAACAGTGGAAAGATCTCTAAGTCGTGAGGGGGAAAGTGTAATTTTGGTCACTTAGCACAGGTAGCTAAGTGTGCTGTTTTATTTTTATTAAAGAATAGCTTTCCATTTTCTGATCTACATTCTGTATAAGGAAAGATTTTGCACATATCCCATAAATTGACTAAATAATAATTCCCTGCTTTTACGTGTTTTGTGTTCTTTGGTTTAGATGAACACACATTGTTTATTGCCAATTTTATATTTGCAGCATTGAACCGTAATTTCAACAGTAATAAAAAATAAACTTTTCTATATGCTTGTGAAAATGGAAAACCTACACTCCTACAGAATTCTCAGTTTGGCCCCACAAACAATCTTAAAAGCAGCTAACCTTAAAAATGACAAACTACTTTACACCTCTTTACATAGCTTCTCCTGAATTCTTCAAAATGCAGATACCCCAAGTTCCCAGGTAAAAGCTGCTCTGTAATTCTGTTCTTAGTCCCCTTTACTTTTTTTTTTTTTTTTCAGTGATTTAAGGGAAAAGGAAAAGTTATAAATCTAAAGCTGGGCCAACATTAAGCAAAATTTTGCAGTAGGTAATTCTTAGTCAATATCCTCCCAATTTAATTAAACATTTATTCACACCCAAAAAGCATCTAGCACTGCCCTAGGTGCAGAGGCTGCAAGTATACATAAAGACAAACTCTTTACCTTCAAGGGGCTCAACGTTGTCCATGTGCACAAATAATCCTGAACAGACCATTATATTCTATGATAGAGGACACAGCATCGGGGAGGGGAGAGGCAAAAATGAAGGAAGGCTTTATGGAGTGCTTGGTACTTGAACTGGGCCTATAAAGACAGGCTGAATGTCTGACAGCAGCAAGAAGAAGTCAGGGAGAAAAGAAAGACCATTCAGTAGAAAGAGGGGAGTGGGTGGACGAGGACAGGGTATGTTCAGGGAGGGGATAGTCTGACATCTTTGAAGTGGGGCCATGGAATGGAATTGTCCAGTGAAGGACGTCTGAACAAGAGTAGACAAGATATCTCCAGACCCATAGGTGCAATTGATTTTTGGACATCACATAATTACATGAAATCCAATATGTCTAAAATTAACCCATTATTTTCCCTTATAAACCTGTACCTCTTCCTTTCTTTCCCATTTTAGGTTCCCAGGCCAGAAACCTGGAAGTCCTTCTAAGTGCCTTTGTCTCCTATTATGCCCCCACTCGCAGCTAAGCACTAGCTCATCACTCTCCTGGCTGACTGACTTCTCCGCTCACACCACCATTGTCCTGGTTTACCACCTCTCACTGCCCCATTTTAGTACACACCCTATCAGCCTCTCCGACTCCCATTCCACTCTCCTCCAAATCATCCTGCCCACTGCTGACTAAGGGATCTCGCTAACACACAGCTATTATCAAAATAATTTTCACAGTTCCTGAGGCCTAGAGGTTAAACTCCTTAGCTTAACAAATAAGATCTTGGCCCCCCTCCTACATTTTCAGCTTCCTCTCTCATGGCTCTCCTAATCTAAACTTTATACTCCTGTAATTCTAAATTGTTTGTAGTTTTTGAACCTGCCGGGTTCTCTCAGCCAGAACACCCTTCATCTAGCAAACTCCCATTGTCTTTCAAGTCTCAAGTCAAACGATGCCCAATCATCACATCGAATTTTCCCTAAATTTATCAGGCATATTTATATAGTTAAAATATATAGGTTAGGTGTTCTTCAAGTGTTTTTATAATACTTGGCATATATTTTAATAATTCTTGTGTATCACACCTGTTAGCTTGTCTGTCTTCCCACCCTCACTAATACCCTTAAGAGGAGGGCCCTGTACCCCCAGTATCCTTGGCACTGCATCTGTCACATAGTAAGCTCCCAAGAGCGTATGGACACAGTGGTGTGTTGCAGCCAAGGAGGGCAGGTTTTGCAAGAGCGGGTTGTTCGTCTCTCTCCCCAGACTGCATTCAGAGCCATCACACTGGTTGCTTAAAATTGGTCATGGACGAAGTACTTACACTGGAGAAATCAGCAACTATGACAATCCAGGGCCCTCTGTTTTCTTTGTGGAGAGATGATTGTTAAATATTTGCCAGCATACTTCTGTGTTTGTGTGTGTATGTATATATATAAATATATATGTGTATATATAAAACATAATGGACATATAATAGATGAAAGTGTGAAAGAGTACATTCATGCATACTTAGGGGCTCAGTCAGGTCCAGCACTTGATTTCGCTCCCTAAAAAATTATTGTTTATTTGTACCATATTCCTCCCTGATTTTAATTAAAATTTTCTTGTCTTTTAACAAATCTTTTTTTAATTCCAAAATAACCAAAGTGCAACTAGCCAGTAAATGGTGATTATGTTAGTAGATAAGAGCTTTTAGGAAGATTTCCCTCCAAACAGGACAGCTTGACTTAGAAACATGGCAGACTCAGATAACATTATAATTCACTTTGTTATTAAGAAAGCTCTTGGCTTTCCCATGAGCCCCTAAAATCTCCTCCATAATAGCAGAGCTACCTTAGGAGACACAGAGAAGCAGAGGGATGGCAACCCAGGGAAGGAAAACGATATGAACAGAGATATAAAGATGAGAATAAATCCATCTGAGTGTCCCTATGTGACTAATTTTCCTAAAACCATTTGCGCGCATCATCTTCTTTCAGAAAGAAATAGCTCCAACTTTCTCTGACTGGCTTTTAGAGCCCTCTAAAATATGACCCTTTTATCATTTTTCTGGTTTTGTTCATCCATTACCTCTTTAATTCAATAAAATTTGTTGAGCACCAATTTCATGCCAAACACTATTCTGAAGAACCAATGATAGTTACTATCTTATAGAATTTTCAGTAAAATACAAGATAGCTGGAAAACACAACTTAGGCTGTACAGTGTAAAGAAGAGACGACAAGAAAATGGTGCTTACTATATGTAAGTCTGGAGAGCAAGCACCCAACAGAGTGAAAGTCACTACCACTCTTGAAGAATGAGTAGGCATTCACCAGGACAATATGAAATACAAGATGGCGTTCAAACCAGCAGAAGCAGTCAATGAGGCCAGAAAACCAAACACAAGATAATCACCAACACCTGCCTTCTCAGGTCCCTCATGCTGTTGAGCAATGCCAGAGAATATCACATTCTACAGATAGCGGCTACCTCACCCTCGGAGTTTCCATTCCAAAGGGGCCTTCCATGATCTCTTTCTGCCCATTTGCAGGATGATAATCAGTTTTCTCTTCTCATTCCTTAAATACTTATTTCAAAACTCCCTACTGTCCTCAAGTCATTACACCTGGATTCTTTCCTCTGAAATCCCTCCCACGTTCAACCTCCCCTTTCTATCAATACTGCCTCAGCTCCAGTCTCATCATGTTCTCTCTGCACCGTAGGCAAGAAGGCTGCTCTCCCTGCCTTGCCACTCTTGCAGAGGCTTCCTAATCAATCCCCCTGCCTCTTCATTGCCCTCTTTTAATGCATCTCCCAGGGTGCTGCTAGAATCATTGAAAATGCAAACTTGTTACCATCGTTCTGCTGCCTGGAATCCTTCGATATTCCCATTTCTTACACATTGAAATCCCAAGTCAATATCTTGGCACACCAAGACATTTTATAATCTGCTCCCTGTTTACTTTCCCAAACTCATCTCCCCTCTGTTCCCTAACACATCATTCCACGGGCAGTTTCCTTAACTATTCTGCTCTATCATGGCTCCAAGCCAGTATGCAGACTCCCTGAGTCTTTAGTACTCTGTAGCCCCTTATTTGACCTGCTGTTTCCAATCCACACTCTGGTAGGTCACCTCTCAGAGTGGTCATTCCTGACCTCCACTGGCAGGGTTTGATGTTTCTCCCTTCCCTGTGTAGCACTTCATGCTTTCATCTGTACAGCTCACCATGTTACTGTTAATAATTTGTTCAAATGTCTGTCTCTGCCACCAGATTGTGCATCCCACAATATCAGAAACATTACCCCATTTATTTTTGTGTTCACAATACCTCCCATCGTGCCCAGGGACATACTGATAAATAACTAAACTAATAAATCCTGGTCATAAAGAATGAAGAAAATGGAAGAATCAAGTATGACTCGAGATTTTTGTCAGGAGACTGAAAATGGTCTAATTATGGAAAGAAATGTTGAGGGAGAAATATTAAAAACAGTCAGAAATGTTTAATTTAAGGTGAGGAGTTGTACGTAGGAGCTGGAAATATGAGATTGTAAGTGAGTAGTTAGGATCAGATAAGTGTTAGGAATCACTAGAATAATGGGAAGAAGGTATGATCAGGGTTGAATTTAAAAAGATAAAGGGAAGAACAGACTGACAAAAATGAAGTGTAGAAGAATGTTTACATTCAGGAGGCTAAACGAGGATGGGAGACTTTGCTAGAAATAAAAAGTTCTATTTCTCCCTCTTAGAACGTGGCTAGGGGACCAAAGAAAGATTTTTAGTGGATGCTCCCAATTGGGAGAGAAAGTAAAGAAAGAAGAGCGAGCCAGGGAGCAAGGGAAGATGCAGTTGTAAAAACATGGATTTATCTGAAGCAGAAGTCATGGCCTGGACACTGAAGTCAAACACCACCCTTCAGAGCTGCACGGAGGCACATGAGAAGAACCAGAATACATTTAAAGCTAAATTAGCTCTGAAAAATTAAACAAGGCCACATACATACACACATGAATTAGGATGAATGATGTAAAACACTTGACAGCCATATTTAGTTGAAATAAAAATAGATAACATTTTGGAAAAGA
Source organism: Indri indri (assembly GCA_004363605.1). Classification (NCBI taxonomy): domain Eukaryota; kingdom Metazoa; phylum Chordata; class Mammalia; order Primates; family Indriidae; genus Indri; species Indri indri. The sequence goes on from RJWJ010017054.1 coordinate 27,015, forward strand.
AAATACTGCAACTTTTCATAAACAACACTGGTGACTTTTGGCAATACTCCTTGTATAAATTGCCCTGAACATAATTAAGTACTAGCTGCAAGGAAGTAAAGCATCCTATGCCTCTCCCATTCTGGGCCTTTGTTGTTTGAGTTTTATGGGGATTTATGACTATGAGAAAACTCAGTGCATTTTCTGCAAGCAACAGCTCTTAGCTTAGAAAATAAGGACGTGACTCAGTGAGAGAGGTGGCCACATCATGAGAGTGAGAGAGGACAGAGGCAGGATGAATGCAGAGCACCCCATGAATTTTGAAATATCATTTTTGTAAAGTCAAGTGACTCAAGCCCCTAACAATGTGCAGAACTGACACCCTGCCATGTTTCCTCTGACAGGAGTTCAGCTTTGTGACTGATTCTGCTTGGCAAACATTTGAAAGACTTTGCAGACATAAAATTTGAGTAGGGGAGGATGGAGGATGGGAGAAAAGAATGGATTGATACATTTTCTGTTTTACCAGGGAAGACAGGAATAGGATCAGATTTGGGGTAAATTTACAGGATAAATATTTGACTAGAGATTATAAAGTGCTAGGATGGACACTCCAGGGATTTCTTTAGGAATCAATTAGACATCTCTCTGAATAAGTTAAGAGCAATCAAATCAATACGTTTTTATAAGCCAATTGCAGTGCACAGTGGAGGTGCTATCCTGGAAATGAGCATGGTCTAGTTAAATTATTACAATCTCTTCCAGCACATTATTATATGGGACAGGAAAATAGTGAAAGTAAAGAGCAGATGTGCAGATTCAGGACAGATCTGTACTTCCTTCCTCATCTATGATTTGATTAAAAACCTGTTATGTGTCAGGCACTGTATTAGGCACTAAGATACAAAAAGAACAAAATAGTGTTTCTGTCCACAAGAAGTTCACAATCTAAAATGGAAAAAAAACATAGTAGACTTAATTAAAGCCATAAAGAAATAAATGCTTTCAGAGTAAAAAGCACAGATTAGTGGCACCTGACCTAGATGGCTTAGAGTGAGGTGGGCATCAGAAAGGCCTTCTGGAAACAAAGACTTCTAAGCTGAGCCTTGTGAATTAATAGATGTTTTGCAGATGAAGAAAGGAAAGAAGATGGTTTATGCAGTGGGAACCATACAGGTGAAGACCAGAAGTTCAGAAAGGACACAATCACTCCAGAGAACTGCAAGTAATTCCTTAAGTTTGGGCAGCAAAACATGAGACTAATGAAGTGAGCAGGGATCAGGAAATAAGGTCTTTAGTATATGAGGGATTTGGACAAGATTCTAAAGGCTATGAAAAGTCATTGGTTGATTGCAAGGCAGAGAGTGTTGTAATCAGATTTATGCTTGAGGAAGACCATTCTGTCTTCAATGTAGACAAAGGATTGGCCCAAAGTCAAGGATATCTGTTAGGAGAGGACGGCAACAACATGGGCATGATAATATGAATCATTCTGCAAAGGCCTAACATGATAAGGTAAACAGCAATTAGGACAGAAAGAAATTGATCCATTTGGAAGAGAATTAATAGACTTGGTGTGAGTAGATGTACAGAAAGCGGAAGAGAACGGAGTCAAAAGTGACTCATTTGAACCATTGAGAGAGAAAGCCATGTGACAGTTGAGAGCCCGAAGGCTGGAATCTCACCCGCTGGGGTCAGAGCCAGGGTTGTGATGTGAACAAGTTAATTTATAGCCTTGAGCCCCAGTTTGCATATCTGTAATAAGGATGATAATAACAGTATGTATCTCCTAATAACAAAATAGTTATTAGGATTTAATACAAAAATCTGTATAAAGTACTTCTTACAGTGTCTGGAGCATGGAAATAATAAATGTTAGCTACTGCTGTTATTAATTGGACAGTGTAATTTACCTAAATGAGGACAATAAGTGCAGGAGGAACAGATTTTAGTGGGGTGAGCATGTTAAGTGCAGTTTTGCCCGTGTTGCATTTGAAGCATCTATAGAACATACAGGTACACTCAGAGATATACATTTAGAGCTTAGAATAAACATGTAGCCTAAAGATATGGATTTGGAAGCAATTAGTACACAGGCGGTTTGTTGATGGTATCAGAGTAGATGTGATCACTGGAGGAAATTTTGTGAAATAGAAAGGAAACCTTGGAGTGGCTACAATTCTAGGGAGAATGGGATAGAAAGCCTGTGAAATAACCAGAAAAGGGATAGTCAGAGAGGGAGGAGAAAACCAGGAGAAAGCAGAGTCACAGAAGCCAAAGGAGGAGACTATTTCAATAGTGTTCAATAGAAAAACGTAAAGATAGGAACTGAAAAAGCACCAAAAGGAACAAGGGTGATCTCTGCAAGGGTAGTTTCCATAAGTGTTGAGGGAAATACATTAGATTGTATGGAGTTGATGAATGATGGATGAGGTAAAAACTGAAAAGAGAGTAAGAATAGACTGATGTTTTAACAGGCTTAATTATGAGAGAGAGAGAACGCACATGCAATAATGATATGGAGAAATAAGGCAGGGTATTTTTGTTTATTTTGCTTTACTTTTTAAGATAGAAGAAACCTGAGCCTGTTTAAATCTTGCTGGAAAAGAGCTAGTAGAGTGGAAGGAATTATTTGTAAATGCACGAGAAATACGCAATATTGACAGAGCATGGTTCCTGAGTAGGCAAGAAGGAATACAAAAGGGGTCATCTTTCTTTTGCCTGACAGCTGGAATTGTGTCTAACTCGCTGGTCCATCTGCAGCACCTAGCACAATGTCTGGCACATGAAAGTATCCAATACAAATAGATGGATAAATGGGTGAATTAAAGAAAGAATGACTAAGATGTGAGGAAAAGAGATAAGGATGATCATGGTTGCAGATCAATTTTAGGTTATGGGACAGAAAGTGGTGAGTTCTTACAAGCTGTTGTCTATTTTCTTAGTAAGGTAGAATGATGAGGATAATGGCAGGGAGAAAAGGCATGGATGTTCATTGCGGGAAATGGGAGAAGTAGATGATGGGTAGAATAATAATAGGATTCATGTTTAAAAAAAACCAGTGTGGTAGTAAATTACAGGTGACTTTTAAACTTTCCAATGGGTCGATTCTGAGACTTATCCCCACTAAACATAGTTAGGTGAGTCATTTCATTGACCCAAAGCTAGCTGGCATTGTCCTCAAGGTTGTTTCCTTTGCGGCTGCAGGGAGTGAGTGACACACCCACCACCAGTACAGTTTCATAGGTAGCACTTTATTCTGTTTCATTGAGGCAAGAATCTTAGGACAAAGGGCCAGGCTGGAGCAGATGTGATGCATTACCTCAGAGCAGGGATCTATTCATTTGCCAAGAAGTTCCATCGGAAACCCTGACTCCAAATCAGTGGAAGGCAGGTGCCTCAATAAATCCCTTACTCCGAAACCTTGTGAACAGCACCAGCTCCTGGGCAATAACTCCTTCCTCACAATCTTGAGCCAGATCTTTCCTTATCAGTATTTCCAGATGACATGGCTGATGTTCACAATCTGTTTTTCCTTCCCCCTAAATATCTCGGCCCTTTCCACTTTATCTTTAAAAAACTCTGTAAACACACTTAGAAGCAATTAGCCTTGACACAAAAGCAACACACTCCATTTTGCACACTGTTCTTGACTTAACTTTGCTACCGACTTTACCTCAAAGGAATGTGGTGACATGAGGTACAAACACACTTAATAAACAGGGATCAAGGGTGCTTGACTCTTCTCCGTCATATATAAGCACACTGTTCTTTTGTGCCTCACCAAGACCCTCAAGAGCACTAAAGGCAAAAACCAGAAAGGCTTTCTCTATCAGTGCACCCCTCTTCACACTTCAGCATCATGCAGGATGCTTGTTTATCCCTTAGGGGAGCTCTCCCAACTCAAGGAGTCTGTGTCAGACACTCAAAATGCAACGCAGACCCGAAACTGAGACAGGTGGAAAACTGCCGTTATTGACCATGGCTTTTAAGCTAATGAATAACAGTTTCCATTGCTGGCTCCTCCTCAACTCCACCCATTTCTTCAGAATAATTAATCCAGAGAGGTTATTAAATCACACCAGCCTCGTTGTTCCCATGGAAGCAAGTTTTAAAATAGACAAATGTCTGTGCATATACCACAAGTAAAAAAAAGCAAACTTGATTTTTAAAAATTTTTTTAATCATGAACACTGAGGCACCAGAAGAAAGAAAATTCATGTCCTTATTATGCCTTGTTAGTCAAAAGACAGAAACTTCTGGGCTGTGACAGAATGAGTTATCTTCTCAAATAATTTTTAGAGTTCATGACAGGTCTTGATAGCCTTTAAGGAAGGTATGCTAATTTTTTTGCAAACTGATACCTACGTGTAAGCTCATGGTCATATAATGCCGCTATCTTCTAAAGAGTTACAGAGCAAAGCTATTATAATCAGAATTCTATTTATTCAGGAAGGTCACCTTCGTGCCTCAGCTAAAGTGACCCAACACAATACCAGAAATGAAGGCTAGAAAATCAAGCTCCTTAGAACCACAGAGGAATATAAAGTATTCTTTCGAAAGTACCAATAATTTATCATGAAGACAACTTGAAGAATGATGATTAGCAAGGAGAAAATTCACAAAACCATTTTCTCTAAAGAGAAATAGAAATGTCTGCATTCTGAAGTAAAACATCTTGGTAAACTCTTACACAGCATTGCCAGGGGAAATGCTATATGCACAAAAGGCTTTGGAATGAGTAGTGATTTCTTTGTACATTAACTAGCCATTATTTTATATATATTGCCCTGTTTACAGTCATCATGAGGATTTTAAATTTTATGTCTTATAATGTATTGTAAATTTGTTGTTATCAGCATTTATTTCATCTAAAATCCCTGAGGAACTGTACATTTTCCCTTCGGTAGCAGAGGCGCATCTCAATACAAATTTTGAAGCCGACGCAGCATTGCAGACTCTCCAGACAGTGTGGAAAGTTTTGAAAATTCCCCCAAGTGATCTTTATAATTCTCCTTAACTCCCCCCCTTCCCTGTTCAAGGATCACTGTTTAAATATTCTAGCTTAGATTCTTCAGTTAATATCATGCACTAGACTACTTGTCTGGTCTTCCTCCTAACAATATAACCTGGAAAATAATCTTTCCCATTTGTATAGGTGTCAGTCATTTACTAACCGTTATAATAGGTAATGTCATTGAGCTCTTAATATGTGCCAGGCATGTGCTAAGGGATTTTCACACATCATCCCATTTGCCTCTGTGACATACGTATAATTTATCCTATCAATTTTAGAGAGAAGAGGTCTAAGATTTAGTCACATTAAGCTCAAGGTCACCCATTCAAAAAAGGGAAAAGCAAAAATCTACTCATAACATCTAATCAAAGTCTCTCATAGCAACATTATGCTTCCTCACACACTTGCCCATGGTACTAGCATCTCAGAGATGAGGTACAGAGAGAGTGGGTTATATGTATATGCCCAGGAAAAAAGGGAGCTTCTTCTTATATGTGTGACAAATTCATGCCTTCACTCCACAAAAATGCACTGAATACCTGCTTGAATGTTTCAGCCACTGTTTTGGACTATGGGAACACAGCCATGAACAAATAAGACAAACATCCCTGTCCCATGGAGCTTTTATTCCAAGGGCAAGGGAGGAAACAGGGAATAAAAAACCAAATACACATATTATATCAAATTATGATGTATCAGTTTATGGAGAAAACAAGCAAATAAGGAGGATGGATAATGAAATGCTGAAACAGGAAGGGTGTAATTTTAAATAGGGCAGCCAGAGATATTAAACAAATAGCCCATTTTTAGAGTGTGTTGTTCTTTCAATTCTATATGCAGACACTAGCAAATGCCATTTATAAATCAATGCCTGAAACTCCATGGAATTTTTCCCACTGATGCAATGTTGAAATGCCAGGCTGGCCTACATAAGTCATTTGGCTTTTCTATGCAGAAAATAAAGCATTAGTGACACTATTCAATTATATTTCATAAACTTTTGTAATATTTATTCTAAAAGAAAATGCATTTTATGTTCTAATTCAAAAATGAAAAATTTTTCCAGTGGTAGAATAGGGACCTTTGGGTAGGTCAGTAGTTAAGAGAAGTTTTTGATTAATGTTCCTTTACCCAAATACAGTGTTATCTCTCTTCATTTCTTGTAAGAGAAAGTATGACAATTTCTATGCAGTCCTTCTCACCTGGGGAATAAGAAAGAATTAACTTTATAGGGACAGATAGGATGAGACTCTTCTGCCTGGTTCAAATCCTTGTTTTGCCATTTGTAAGTGGTGTATGAGTTCCCTCACTTGTAAAATGGAGATGTAAATTAGGAGAATATGATAGAAAAACCAAGGGACTGGCTTGCTCATGGCCAAGAGGGCCAACTACCAAAAATCTGTAAATGCATCTTCTCCAAGTGCCTCTTCTACTGTTTCTATACTACTTCTGATTTAATCATCCACAAAAGTGCATGTCTTCTGGAAAAGAACACTGAAGATTACTAAAAGGACAGTGTTAGCATTATATTCTTTTAGGTGTTGGTAGAGAGATAATGCTAATTATGATTTTTTC
>RJWJ010017055.1:0-33577 GCA_004363605.1 Indri indri
ATAGCAGCACAATTCACAATTGCAAAAATGTAGAAACAACCCAAGTGCCCATCAATACATGAGTGGATTAATAAAATATGGTATATGTATACCATGGAGTTTTACTCAGCCACAAAAAATAATGGTGATCTAGCACCTCTTTTATTATCCTGGATAGAGCTAGAGCCCATTGTTTGAGGTGAAGTATCACAAGAACAGAAAAACAAGCACCACATGTACTCACCATCAAATTGTTATTAACTGATCAACACTTAAGTGCACATATAGTAATAACATTCATTGGGTGTCGGGCAGATGGTGGGGGAGGAGGGGATGGGTATATTCATACCTAATGGGTGAGGTGCACACCATCTGGGGGATGGACATGCTTGAAGCTCTGACTCAGGTGGGGCAAAGGCAATATATGTAACCTAAACATTTGTACCCCCATAATATGCTGAAATAAAAAAAAAAAAGAAAAATTTGCTTTATACTCTAGGAACTGCTTTACGGGTAAGACAAGACTCCTTTCCATTATCCATCACATGAAGAATGGAAGTCTGTGTGTTGGTATGGAGCTTAGCTATCACCTAGTCAAACCTACCTCTCAACATCAGGATTGTCTTTACAATGATTATGTCAAACAATCATCTCTTGGCTGTTTAAACACCCCCAGTGACATGGAACAGCCAGTTCAACTTTCAGATAATTCTGTTAGAAACTTTTTTGTTATAGCAGAAATGCCATATCCACCCATCAGTCCCACTTCTGCTCTTACCCATGTGACAAGTGTTTAAGAATTTGAAGATTTTTTTTCATGGCTTTTGCCCCATTATTAATCCCAAGACATTGTCCACTTCCTTTATTGAAGATACATGTCTTGTTCTTTCAATGGTTCTTTATATATCAACACCTCCTTTGAAGGGTGATGCCTGGACATGAAGCAGGGGGGTCTAGCAGCACTGGGGAGGACGTGGCTTCTGTGTTCTGTGTTCTAGTAAGACAGCCTAAGAATATTACAATTTTTTTGTTTGGTAGCCGCATCCCTATGTTAAACTTTTGGGAAATTAAATCTTTAAGTGTTTCTCACTAATGCTGCTATTTAGACATACCTCCCTGTGATCCAATAACAGGATAGCGAGAAGAATGAGAATAGGTCCTCTTTCCCACTGAGAGGCATTCTCTGTCTGAGCCATGGCGACCTGTGCTGGGTAATGACTGGCCAGATGTGTGAGGGCTTCAAGCCACGTGCTGCCGTGTGGTCGACTAAACTACTTGGTGAAGGAGTCTGCACGGACCCTTGGCCAACGTCAAGGGATTGGGTAACAGAAAACAGGCTGCTGCTTCATCAGATATTTAGCAGGATGAGACCCAGTTACTTGAACTGAGTGTGAAAATCAGGGTAGAATTTGTCAGAGAAGCCAGAGAAAGAATATCCACAGTTAGGAATGAGTCGAATTCAGTGGCTGCATTTTCATTTGTTGAAAGGAGGGAAAGAAAGTTAAACATAATATCTCCTCTCTGAGCTTGTGTTGTTTAACCTGTGAGCATTTAATGTACAATTTACAGACCTGTATAAATTTTCATTCCTGAACTGAAGGCATTTGTGTTGCAATCAGAAGAAATGTCTCAAGTATTCTTGGCTGATAGTATGGCAGCACACTGCTGAGAAACTGCGGGGGGGTGGGGGGGGAAGAAAGGTACAGCTGTATTCCTGAAGATTGCTTCTTGAAGTTTTCTCCAAGGTATGGAGACCCTGCTTACTTCCCAGGATCCCATGGGCATCCCCAATGCCAGAGATTTAGGAGCCTCGTTGGTCACAAACGCAAACCTGGAAGGGCACCACCTTGTGACCTCAGGAGAGGAGGTGCTCTGATGCTAGTGAGGGCGGAGTGGAGGCTGCAGACCACTCGGGTCAGCCGAAGTGGGAGAAGCACTGGCGAGAGGGGAGAAGGGGCTCGTCTTCTCTTCTCAGTGGCTCCCTTTCCTCCACTTGCCTCTTTCTGGTCTCCTGGTTGCCTCCTCCTGCTGTTGGAGTGGACGAGCTGAAGTCCCACACCACGGTTTGATGCTGGGGGAAGAGGGCTGGGAACAGCTGGCCCTGGAGTTTCCCTAGATGTCCACCTTCAGAGGACTCGCTGGGGTGGAGTCTTAGGAACGCTTTTGTCCTGAGAGCATCCCTGCTTGCTTGGTCCTTCAGAAACTTCGCAGGGATGGTGTCTGGAAAGGGTCTCAGAGATCTCACCATCTCTCATCTTTACTTGTAAAGTCTGGCTCTGGAACTATTTTTCAGGTCACCTAACGAACTGCATTCCCAGCACAGTGACTGGCACCAACTAGGCACTAAATCAATATGAGCTATTATAGTTAAAAGCCAGATCTATTTCCTCAAATAGGGTTAACCATTCTCAAACACGTTGACTCTGAAAAACCTGAAAGGATGTGGGGTTGCATGAGTCACCAGTGAGGAGCTATGTGGAAACCGATTTTGCTGTTCTTGCTCCTGGCAGATAGCTAAGCACAAAACGGCTTCCTGAACCCCTCCCAGAGCGTCAGCAAAGGCCCTGGGAAAAGAACTGGGAAGCTGCCTGTCCCTTGCTATGTTAGACAGCAAACCCTGCTTTCCTCTGCCAGGAACAGCCACCGACAGTGCTCCCTCTGCCAGATCCCAGCTTCCCTGCAGAGTCAGGCAGGATGGGAAAGGTGATGCCAGCCACACGGGGCTCCACCGGAGACATGTCCTGGCCAACGTGTGTCAGAAGCAGGTGAACAGTGTCAAATTCCACACTATGGCCCAGGAGCAGCACAGCAGCCCCGAACTTTACTTCTGTGCCCAAACTTCTGTCTATTATGTGGAAAGAAGAGCACCTTGTAGTTCTAGAACAGAACTCAGAGCTGTTGGGGGCTGGGCATGGGGCTGGGGGCGGGGCTTGGAGCCTCCCCCCCAGCCCCCCAACCACTGGTCATGTGACTCTGAGGCTCAAAAGAGGCAGTAATTGCACAACAGTGGAAGTGTACTTAATACCACCGAACTGTATACTTAAAAATGGTTAAAATGGTAAACTTCAAGGTCTATATTTTCTCACAACTGGAAAAAAAAACCACAGCTGCCAACAAGGATGGCAAAGTACTAAATAAAATAACAGCAATGACAAGTGGCAAAAATTTGCTCCCAGCTTTCAAGTACAAGCAATGTAATGGGGAATAAAACAATTCCTGGTCCTGGGGAGCGCGAGGAACAGGGGCCGGTGTGAGGTCAGTGTGTGTTGTGTGTGAGCCCCTGTGAAGGCTGCCCCAGAGGACACTGTAATTACTAGGGCTCCACCCAGGCCTCTGACCACTCTTCTTGCCAGCATCGTCCCTGGGACCTACAGCATGCCTTTCCTCACCATAATACAGCCCCCTCCACCCTTCCTCCAAGTGTCCCACCCAGGCCCCCAGGCCCCCAGCTGCCAGCACCCACGCGTCCTGCTCCCTCAAGGCTGGGGCAAACATCTGGTACCTTCCTTCTCCTCATTAAGACAGTATGATATTTTCAAAGGAACTTTACTAGAAACTAACAGAATAGATGAAGAAATAGTGACAAAAAGTACAAATTGCACAAGCAGAAAGCAGGTCTCACTTCATTGAACACATACCATGTATTAATACTTGTCATAAAACTAAGTGTTAGACGTATATCATTTTTAATCCTTGCAACATTCTGAAAGGAAATTACTACTGTCCTTTTTTATAATCAAAGAAATTGCTGCACAGAGGTCTTAGACACATAGCAAGGCCAAACCAAGACTCAAACCCAGGTCTGACTGGCTCCAAAGTCTTCATTTACTTTTTCTTCTCTCCTGCTCCTAGATTTCACACCTGCAGGACATTTGCATCGTAGAAACAGCAGAGAGCTCTGACGGATGCCCACAGGCTCCACAACAGCCATGCTCTAGCCCCTGTTTGCAGGCATATTTTTAGGCCTTTTGCCTGCCTGTCTGTCTCGTAGCTCTGGCCTTGTTCTCAGTGAGCTCATGGGAGCAAGGGCTTTGATTGCTTTGTTCAGCCCATACCCCTGTTGTAAGAACAGAGCTTGGCATACAGTAGGTGCTCATAAATACTTATTGAATAAATGGATGAAGGACTGATCTCTCAGTGACCTGCATACTTCTCCAGCACCATGGGCTATTCTGCCAGTCCATCTTGTCCTGATGTTCAAGGACAGATGTCAACTTTCATCTGTAATTCATTTTTCAGGCCCCAGAGTCTTCCTTCTTAACTTTAGTTTCTGGGTGACTCTATTATCTTTCCATTAACTTATCAGTGTCATCAAATGAGCTAGTCCTTTTGCAGCCCGGCTTACTTTCTTTAACCCCCTTTAGGACGCTACAGACTATTGTTCTCCCGGGTGAGTAATGATGGTGATAATGATCGTGGTGATGATGAGTAATGCATGTTTATGGTGCAGTTAATATGTTCTGGGCGCCATGCTAAGAACTTTACAAGCACCATCTCATTTAATTCTCACCACATCCTTGGATATAGATCCTGTCATTATCCCCATTTTACAGATGAGTGAAACAGACCGTGTGGTTTAGTGCAATGGCCAAAGTCCTGCATAGTCTTTCTGCTTCCAAAACTTTAAACTACTTTGTACTTTGCAAGTTGAAATTTTTCTCCCTTTCACTTTACAAAATACTGTCTTAGAAAACACTCCAGCCATCACAGCAGACCTCTGATGTCACAATAGCCTGCAGCATCCCACTATGACGACACCACTGCAGCATGAGAAGCAGCGCCCACTCTGCAACAGGTGGGATCCTTTTACAGTAGACCTGGAAGATCCCACTTGGCTGAGGAAACTGGCCCCTTTCCTCTCTTCCAGGACCATCCATCAGCACCGTATTTCCTGACTCTCTTCCTTTGAAAGAACACAGCCCTTCCAGAAAGCCCTCAAGCTGTATAAATTTTGGCTGGACCCCATTCAAGAACAGTATTTTACACTTAATCTGCTTCTAGATGGAGCGGTCAGGACCAGGAGGATTTATGAGGAGAGTTTTCCTGGAGCCTGACCTTTCTCTCATGTTTTATCATTTATTTATAGTCTCATGTCTTCAGCAAAGACAGCCTGGGGCCTCCAGTTGTGTGATGCTGGTAGATCGCCCCTCACTGCTGGAATGGATGTTCTTGGCAATGAAAGGAAGAGGCTGAGGGCAAAGGTGAAGCACGGGGCCTGGAAGCCTCTGGCAGCCTCGGGATGACTTCTTGGTGACCAGCTGTGTGGACCACTCCTCCGCCCCCTGTCTTGAGTAGATTCTGGCTCCCAGTGGGCAGTTTCCCCACAGTCTCTAGAGCCCCAGCCTGCTTGCTTTGTGCCTGGATGGCCAATGCTGGAATTCAGCCTTGGGGATGAGAGCGACAGGGGAGGAGAGGAGGTGTTTCGCTCCAGGATCAATTCATTGGGAAAAATAAGCCCACAGGATTTCAGCAAATGCCCATATTGCCCCCGGAATGGTTTCAGGTCTTTACAAAACCCATCCCTTCAAGGTTAAACGCTCCTGATTGCACAAGGAATGAGCAAATTTGCATTTTCAGACAAGTCCAGGAGCCCTTTCTCCTTCCTCACCTCAACTGGAACCCGGATACGCCACTGAGGGGCTTCCCGTGCAGCCTCTCCCAAGCTCTCGTGCGGAGTGGCGGTGCCACCCTCTTTCCACTTTTCTGAGTCACTTGGATGTTACCCGTCAGAGTAACCAATTCTTTCCTCAAGAGACTATTTTCATTTAAAGTTCACAACATTCACTTTTTTGTTCGTCTTTCTGTTTGCTGCAAAAAGAACTCTGAATTCTGATGGAAATCCTGCCCATGAGAGAGACAGTTTTATATTCTTCCTGAAATTTTGCAGTCACTTGTAACGTTGGTAAAATTAGACACCAGAACTTTTAGATCCCTGGCCAGCCAAGGGCATGGGCAGAAAGTCACCTGGTCTCCAGAGCTCTCACGGCTCTCTGCCATGCGTAGGACAGTCCTTAGGGACTTTCCCCCTGTAGATGCTAGTGTTTATTGTTTAATAAAATATTTCACTCATGCAAAAAGAAAATATAATGTCTGCAAGGTATAAAAGGTAATGAAATAAACACCCTGGACCCATTGCGGACTGAAGAAATAGAATGTTGCCAAAGTGGTGAAGCACTTTCCGTGCCTGTCCTGTTGGTGATCTCCTCCTCGCTGCAGGAATTTTATGTTTATTGTTTGAAAGCACGTTTAGTAAAATCAATACATTTTAGAATTTTGTGTACATTTTTTTTTATTTCAGCATATTATGGGGGTACAAATGTTTAGCTTATGTATATTGCCCTTGTCCCCCCTTCCCCTCCAAGTCAGAGCTTCAAGCATGTCCATCCCCCAGACGGTATGCACCACACCCATTACGTGTGTATATACCCATCCCCTCCTCCCCCACTCCCGTCTGCTGACACCTGGTGAATATTATTCCTATATGTGCACTTAGGTGTTGATCAGTTAAAACCAATTTGATGGTGAGTACATGTGGTGCTTATTTTTCCATTCTTGGGATATTTCACTTAGTAGAATGGGCTCCAGCTCTATCCAGGAGAATACAAGGGGTGCTAGGTCACCATTGTTTTTTTTAATTGAGTAGTACTCCATGGTATACATATACCACATTTTATTAATCCACTCACGTATTGATGGGCACTTGGGTTGTTTCCACATCTTTGCAATTGTGAATTGGTTTCACACCTGAATTTTACCAGATCTACAGAGAAGAACTGTAGCCTATCCTGCAGAAATTATTCCACAACATCGGGAAGGAAGGAATCCTCCCCAACACATTTTATGAAGCCAACATAACCCTGATACCAAAACCAGGAAAGGATGCAACAAAAAAAGAAAACTACAGACCAATATCCCTTATGAATATAGATGCAAAAATTCTCAACAAAATCCTAGCAAACCGAATCCAGGTGCTTATCAAAAAAATTATCCATCATGACCAAGTGGGCTTCATTCCAGAGATACAGGGATGGTTCAACATACGCAAATCTATAAACGTAAGTCACCACATAAATAGAAGCAAAAACAAAGACCATATGATCCTCTCCATAGACACAGAAAAAGCATTTGACAAAATTCAACAATCTTTTATGATAAGAACGCTTAACAAAATAGGCATAGATGGGGCTTACCTGAGAATTTTGTGTGCATTTGAACTTCACATAAATAGTATCACTCAGGGTAATTCTCCATGTCTTGTGCTTTCAGATCCATCTGCGTTGATGCGCGTAGCTTTAGCTGACTCGTTTTCACCGTTGAGTGCTATTTCATTGTAGGACTGTGTCACCCTTTACTCACCGCCCCTCTGCCTGTCTGCGTTTGGCTGTTTCCCGTTATGCTACTAAAGTAAGGCTGCTATAAATGTCCTTGGCTAGGCGTCCTGGGGCGCATGGGCCGGGTTTCCCCGGGTCGCAGCATTTCATTTTAACCACGTTCCCTACATTCTCATCTCCTCACTGGGATTCTCTCCTTCTTCAGTGACTTCGTTACTGGCACTTGTCCTCAGAGACGATGCGCACACGGGTGGTGTGAATGCCTTTCCTTGGCCCTCTCCTGGTTTAGCAGAATAACTGATGCTGACACTCATGCTGTCCCCACTGGAAACCCTGACACCCTCGTAGGCCAGCTGGCCCCAGCACCCGACCGACTCTCATGCTCTGCTGGCACCGCACTCCTTCCCTGCCTCAAAATCACTCTTTACCTATTCTCTCCTCCTGTCTCTGATTTCAAAGACAAATCTTCTACCTGTCCTCTCGATTCTATCTGATGACCAAATTCCCCATCATCCTTTCCCATGTTTGTATTTTCAGTCGGTACATTCATCGATGAGCCTACCAAACATGGAGTAGGGCCTCCATGTCCCCCAAATCTTTGCTGTTTTAATCTTAAACAATCATCTCACCACTGCCTTCCCTGAAAAACTTCCCTGCTGCCTTCACTGCTGACACCCAGGCTGTCTCATCGCGTGAGAGACACCTACTGCTCTGCAGAAGATGCCTTCTCGGAGCACACCAGTGCCCTCCCAAGGACCACCTCCGAAGCCTTTGTCACAAGCTGTGTTTCACCTTGCTGACCCACCACCTGCTCCTAAACTCCTCCTTGAGTTGGCACAGCATGCCACAGCTCTGACGGTCCCTCCAAACCTTGTCATCGTCTGTCCTCTTCTTCCTCTTGTACATTCCCTAGATTACATAATACTTCAGAGGGATTATTCATTGCTTCCATTTTAGCCTGGAGAGGTGGGAGGCTTGTCCAAGAAGTTGGCTGGGACCCCAGTAAAGGACAGGGTGTAAAGCTGTGGTATACTTAGGATCAGTCTGAACCTGCAGAGACATTCAAGGGGAGAAATAGGTTACAATCTCTTGCTATTTAATATAATTTATTTTTGTTCTTAAACTGCCTGGGATTTGGCCAGTGAGAGTTCCTTCGAGCTGGCTTTTCTGTCCTTTTGACATGTTCCATCATTCTCTGAGCTCTGCCTTATTTTCTGATACAAAAAGTTGTTTCAGGCTTATCTGCTACTCTTCTTACCCAGCCCTGGAATTAGCCATTCTTCTAAGGAATCCTGGCTCCTTTCAGTGAAAAATGGCATTTAGAAACCAAAATCTGGGTGATAGATGAGTTTTCTACCATTGGGGAGTTACTGTTCCCAGCCTCTCTCAGAGGGCAGAGCTAGGGAACACACACACACACACACACACACACACACCTACATTTATAGATAAATAGATAACCATGAGTTCACATCTATCTCTCTAATTCAAATCCAATGGATTCATCCTAGTTTTTTCCCTTTCCATTTTGGTAACTGTGATGGTTAATTTTATGTGTCAACCTGACTGGGCCATGGAGTGTGCATTGAAACATTGTTCTAGGTGTGTCTGTGAAGGTGTTTCTGGATGAGATTAACATTAAATTGGTAGACAGAGTAAAGACAATTGCTCTTCCTGATGTGGTGGGCCTCGTCCAATCCACTGAAGGCCTGAATAGAACAAAAAGACTAAAGACCAAGTCACTCTTTCTGCTGACTGACTCTGAGCCAGGGCATCAATCCTCTCCTGCCCTCGGACTCAGAGGGGAACTACACTATTGGCTCTGCTGGGTATCCAGCTTGCCAATTTCAGAATTCAAACTTCTCAATCCCCATAACTATGTGAGCCAATTCCTTATAATAAATCATATTACTATCTATCTATCATCTATCTGTATATCTATATATCTATATCTATCAGCCATCTGTCTAACATCTATATATCTGTCTCTCTTCTATCTATATATCTACATATCTATCTCTATCTGTCTATCTATCTATCATCTATGTATGTATCTGTTTATCCCATTGGTCCTGTTCCTCTGAAGAACTCAGACGAATACTGTAATCCAGGAAGAGCCTGGCTTCTATAATTCCCAGCACATTCTCCTGTTTGACCAACCCTGCTATATATGAACAATTTCCCCTCACTGCCACTACACAGCGCACTGCCCCTGCATGGAGACCGTGATCACTTCCCTGAGGCCCTGCTCACCCGTGCGGGGCTGCGCTCCTGCACAGAAGGCTGCTCGCTGAAATTGGGCTCCAAGACACCTCAGAGGGCCCAGGGCACCCTCTCGTGCTGACTCCTGCCTCCTGGCTCAGGCTGCGCCTCCTCCTCTGCACTGTGAACGCCCCCTTGTTCAACTGCACCGATGGCTTGGGACTGGGGAAGGGAAGGGGAGGAGGGAGGAGCGGTGCTGAAGAAAAATAAGCAGAGAACAGGAAGAGGAGGCTGACTTTTCTTCTCAAAGCTAGTTCCTTTTTCTCAACTATTTATTTGTCACTACTATTATGTGTGCTGTAGGCACTTTACAATCTGCATATCTGAAACGACTCACATTCCCCTCTGAGGGTAAAAACCTTCTCACTTCACCTCGCTGCTGGTGAGAGTGTAAGTAGACCAGTCTTGCTGGAGGACAATTTGACAATATGTTGCAAGAGCCTTGAAAAACCCCCCACATTTCCTTTGACCCTCAAATTACATGTTTAAGAATTGCTTCTAAAGAAATAATTAAAGAAGTACAGAGACATTTAGCTTCAAGGATGTTAATTAGAACTAAAATTGGAACATGTGGAATGGTTAGCATCAGGGAACAGGTAGGGTGAATTGTGATAATTCCACAGATGTAGATTCTATGTAATCAGTCGGCCAATGCTGAATTACAATTGTTGATGTGAAAAGATGTTTGTTATACGAGGGCTGTAAAGAAAGTACCCAGCCGTCGTGTCCACGTATCCAGCGTATCCATGGCTGGATACTTTCTGGACAGGCCTCGTATATTGATAAGCGAAAAAATCATAAACTTGAGTGATCCTAATTTGTGATTAAAACACTAGAAATATGTAAGCCCAGGGAAAGAAAAAACCTTGGGGGAGGGGGGTTATATTAAAAGGGAATGGTAACAGTGAGATTACGGACATTTTTTTCCTTTTCCCTTAACTTCGTTTTCAGATTTTTTGTCAACAAGTGCTTTTTATGTATACAATAATCAAAGCTATGAAAATAAAAACAAAGCCCATGTTCTTGGCTTGATTTTGCTATTTCTGTTACTAGTACAGACATTCTTGAAGTCATCGAATCCTTTGAACGAACATCAATGACTCCCTCTCATTAGTCATGGAGTCCTGTTGGTTTTCCTT
Source organism: Indri indri (assembly GCA_004363605.1). NCBI lineage: Eukaryota > Metazoa > Chordata > Mammalia > Primates > Indriidae > Indri > Indri indri. Next base: position 10,712 of record RJWJ010017055.1, read on the forward strand.
TCACGGTATTTCTTGGGGCGTCCTTTCTTTCTGTGTGCCTGCCACCTCTGCAGCTTGGGCCTTGTGTCCTTGTGCCTGGACTGTTGCACTGGCTCCGGTTACACTATCTTGACAGAGCCCTCTGACCCAGGCAGCTGGAGGACATGCCCTGGGGCTGTTCTTTGATCACAGCTCTCTGCACAGAAATCCTCAGTGGCTCCCCTCTGCTTCCGGGGCCAAGACTACATTCCTCAGCCCAGCCCTCTGCACCTGGTCCCCGAGGTGTTGCCTTGCACGTTTCACACTCACACTCTATGCCCCAGCAAAGGCGTCTGGCTGCACTTTCTTTGGTGTTGCATTTTCTTGCTTCTGTACTTTGCTCAACAAATGGCTGTTCTAGAATCACTTCCCCCATCCCTGCTTCTGCCTCATTCTTCAATGCCCCACTCACATGTCGCCTTTTCCACGATGCCTCCCCATACAGACCGTTGGAAGGAATTTTCCCTCTCTGGACAATGTAGCATTGTGTGCCCCTCCCATTTTCTTCGGATGGGATAAATATGTACCACATTCAGCACTCTCTTCCTCCTTTCGGCTGGGCCAACTTTCCTCCCCGGGGGTACAGTCTGTCCACTCCAGAATCTGAGGCTTCTTCCTTGGAATTTCTTATCCTTGGCTCAACCTTCTTGTCTATTTCATTCCCTAATCTCTGTTGGAGAAAACCAGACATTGAGATCATAAGACTTGGACCTGATCTTCTTAATCTTCTTCCTTGAGATTACCTACCCCTCAATCCACTGAGACATAGCTTCTGTCCCCTTAAAAGCCATCGGAACTGAACTAGAAAAAGTCATCAGTGATTTCCATTTGCTAAGTCCAATTGACTGGCAGCCGTGGGGCGTACAGCGCCAGAAGGCTGACTCTGCGGCCAGGATTGGAGTCCCAGCTGCCCCCTGCACTGTCTCTCTCTTGTTCAAGTCACCTAAGTCCTTCGAGGACCAGTTTCCTCATCCATTAAGTGAAGAGGAATAACAGCAATAACAGCACCTTCTTACTAGGATTTTTGTAAAAATTAAATGAGATGATGTTTGTAGAAGGCTTGCACAGTGCTGGATACCACGAAGTGCTCTGCGAATACGAGCTACTGTCGTTATCACACCGTGAAGTCTGAGATCACTACACTGGTCTCTGCCTACCCCCTTCACGCTCACTGCTTACTGTGGTCTTCCCTCCTGCCCGTCCCACACGCTCGATGCTGCAATTACCTCAGGCTGCAGACAGCGTCCCAGACGTACTCTGTGCCATCTCTCAGTCTTTGTGAAGCTCTCCCTTCTACCAAGAATATCCTTCACCCACTCCCTACTTGCCTGGTGGATTCCTTTCCATCTTTGGAAATCTAATTCATGTGTCACCTCCTAGCAAAAGGCTCCCTTTCTCCTCCCCAGTAGTGGAATTTACTTTCTCCTCTGTGCGATCTCTTTACCTTGTATGTGTTTCCGTTGTCGCACTACCACACGGCACGATCCCTGATGTGTTTACATTGCCACAGCCCCCACCAAAATATAAAATCCTTGACTCTGCCTCGATTTCTCTAGTCAGTCCCTATCACAGTGTGTGGCACATATTAGACACTCAACAATACTTGTTGAATGAAAAAAAACAAAAAATGGAAGGAGGCAAAGCTCAGAGCGGCAGAGCCAGGAATTGAAACCAGGACTACTTACTCCTAACCCCATGTTCTTACACAGACATCATGCCAAAGTCGCAGACACATTGAGTCAGTTTTGCAGGTTGTCATCGAATGTCTCATGGCCCTGGACTGACCCTGAGTGTAAAATTTACTGCCGAGTATTATAAAAGCTTTAGACTCCAGCTCATCTCAAAGGAGTTGCACAAAGAAGGGGCTAAAGGACCTCAGCAAACTGGGCATCTGGAAGGGCCGGAGGCTGCAGCCAGGAACCTCAAAGACACCATCAAAAACAAAATAAAAACTCTTTTAAAAGCTCAGTGAAAAGAGAGAGACACTTTTAAAAAATTTGATATCGACGTGATCTCTAGGCTGTGTTTATTGAAACAATCTTAGGTCCATAATCAAAACAACGTTTTATCATTTCCCCTCCAGGCTGGTCACAAGCTACAAACTGGATCACTTGACACATCTCTCGTGCACTTGAAACCCAACTTGAAACTCTGCCATTTTAACTGCACAAAGAAAAAATAACTTTCAAAGCCCCACATATATATTTTTCTGATTCATCCTTTTGATATTTTACTTGGACCAAAATCCAAATTCATTTGGTTTTCTCCAAGCACATATTTGGGCTACTTCCATCATTGTTCTTGGAAACGATTTTTCCTTTTGACACACTGTACATTCGATATACAACCTGATCAGCCCCGTCACAGGCCACGGCACCGACTCCCTCGTGAGCTGTCAGGAGCGTCTCTAAACTATTATGTCTTCACACAGGTTGACCAGCTGCTAGTTGCACAATGTTCAGGAAAACATATGTGTGTGCACGTGTGTGTGTGTGTGTGCATCTGTTGATGTCAGCATGAGTGAGTTTTGTGTCTGTTGGGGAAAATGCTGGGTAAGCATGTTTTTCAGGGTTTTGGAGCATTTCTGTGGCTTGTTTGCTGATACGAGCAAATGTGAGAGTATGTTTTGGGCAGATACGTGCATATGCTTTCATTTATCTGAGGGAGTAATCCCAGGTATAGGAGACTTAACACGGGGAGACATGGTGTCCCCCGGCGGTGTTGGGAGGGCAGGCGTGTTAGGAGAGTATGGAAAGCTCATCAAAACTCGGCAAAATGTCACCTTGGCATCTGAGAGGAGGAAAAATCAGCTGGGTCCCCTGCTGTGTGGTTTGACCAGGGCAGCTTCCAGGAACTGGGGCGGCCCATCTGGAGCAGGAGGATGGAGCCAGCCAGGCTTCCACCTGAGGTCAAGCTGCCAACCTCCTTGTCTTCCCAGGTCACCCAGTAGGTCCACTGCCCTCACCAAATAGACTTCGGCTCCTCCTTGCAGCCAAGCTCCTGTCCACGTGGGTCCTCACCCTGTCACCTTATCACCTGGCCCCTAACTGGTCTTTGCCCCTCCCCCTTATTCTCGAGCATCTTCTGCCCTGTCACTTCGTCCCAATCTGGTCTCTCTCCGTTGTCGGTCCTGGCTACCTGCTTCTTGCCGTCTGCTCCGCCTTAGTCCACCCCATCCTATGTCATCTTTGCCCCCGTCTTCCCTGTCGTCTCCCGCCTCTGCTCGTCTTGGGCTCTGCCCTCCTCATTCCTGGCCGCTCCTCTTCCCATCCTCCCTCCCTCCCCCAAGCTCTGGGTCTGCGCCACCAAATGGGCACGCTGGGGAATCACCGGCAGGCAAGGACAACCACAACCGAAGACCGATGCAAACCAAATGCTGTGCTCGGCCAGGAGTGATTATAATCCTTTGGAAGAATGCAAATTCCTTTAACGTAGCCTATTCTTAACACAACAGGAGGATCAGAGCCAATTAAGCAATGATGCCTCCTCTGGCTTATTGCAGTACGTTTTTAATAAATGTTACAGCTGGATACAATGACAAGATGAACTTTAAGTTCCTCCCAATGCTGAGACTCTATGGTTTGTAGAATATCACAACTGTAATATGTTAAAATACTGCATTATGTACAACCGAGGGTGCTATATCTGTCTCTTCTAATTGTGGCCGTAGGCTATCCAGCTGTGCCCTGGCTGGAAGGAAGAAGGCCCAGCGTGTCCTGAGCGCTGTAGAGTTGTCTGACAGGCATCCCTGTCCCCTCTTCTCACTGCTCCAGCCAGAGCCAGGGGACTCCAGCACACCCAGAACTTCCACAGAGGCCAGAGTTGCTGCTTTCCAATTCCTCCCACGGTTTAGGGAGGAGACGAGATATCAGTGCTCTCATTGCAGTGTTGCTGTGACTTCAAAACACCATAAAGTGCACTGAGGATGGCCTGGGCTGAGCCCTCAGCCCCAGCCGCAGCATCTCCTGGTCCTGAGAGGCCAGCCGGAACAGTGCGGGCGTTCAGCCAGAATGGGTGGTATGCACATGGTGTCAGAGTCTCCTCTAGTCCCTGCAGAACAGCCTTCCTGGGGTCTTCCACCAGAATCCAAGATGCTACGGGGTAGGGCACTGGATAGAGATCTTGGCTTGATCGGCATCTAACCAAGTGCGATGCTTAGTCTTCTGTGTCAGCTTGACCAGACCACAGCACCCAGATGTTTGGTCAAACACATCTGGATGTTGCTGTGAAGGTACTGTTCAGATGAGATTAACATTCAAATCACTAGACTTTGAGTAGATCAGATGACCCTCCATCACATGGGTGGGACTCATCCCGCCAGGTGAAGGCCTTAGGAGAATGCAGACCCACATCCCCCTCAGAACAGGGAATTCTGCCTCCAGGTGACCTTCAGAAACAAGACTGCCACTCTGACTTTTCCTGGGCCTCCAGACTGCCAGCCCACCCTGTGGATTTTGGACATGTCAGTCTCCACAATCCTGTGAACCCCAATTCTTTAAAGTATATCTCCCTTCTGTCTCTGTGCGGGCACACGTGTGCACACACATACACACACATGCATGCACACACATACTCTATTGGCTCTGTTTCTCTGGAGAACCCTGACTGATACACGAGGTGAGGCCTAGTCTAGAAGGATCAGAAGGTGCCCTTTGTTTCATCGTTTAGTTTATCCTGGCCACAAGATCCTTGGAGCAACTCCTTGAGTGTCCAGGAAAAATTTACTCTTGGATAGGTGACCATGTTGGTAACTATGAGATATTCCAACTTCAGGGTGACCAACCTTCCTGGTTTGTGCAGGACTGAGGGGTTTCTTGGCATGTGGAGCTTCTTAGGGCTAAAACTGGGAAACCAAAATAAATTATCAACCTAATCCACTTCAACAATCTGGGCTATTGACCTTTTCCACTCAAATGTCCAGCATTTCTGAGAACATTAGCGGGAGCACCTCTGGTGTACTTGATAAGGAACCCTTGCGCCTAATGTCCCCCAGATCTTGGTTACTGATGCAACAAGCACACAACCGCTATGGCAAGCATGTCATTTTAAGGCCTGAGTGCTGCATCCAAGAACCATTCAGAGCTTTACATGAACGTCTCTCCTAATGTCCCCAAAGCACTTTAACTATGCGTGTGCCTCTTGCCAGCAAGTGCATTTACACCCTGGCTGGGAATAGTCTTGGGGTTCTCACGCTGGCTGCCACAAGCCACAGCCCTGGGGTGCTGGGGAGCTGCAGCCACATATCTGTGAGGACAGGTCCTGTCTTCCAAACTCTGACCCTTTGTGACCACCAGCACTCTGGGAAATTCACCTTTGACTGTCGTGAGCCCTCCACGTGCCCTCCTGGGCTTAGCTCCCAGGCTGCACTTCTGCGCTCAAGCCCTTGACAGAATCTAGGTGCGGTCCTGCCTCTCCCTCTGCCAAACTCCCTTCCTTCCGGACGTGCTTTCTTGGCGGCCCAATCTGTCCGACTGCACAGCGGAGAAGGGCGCGAGAGGGTCGACGCCCCCTTGCCTGATCGTCCAGCTCCTCTCCTTCCCGGGCTGTCACCGCCACTCTGAGAGATGGGGGCCTGGAGGGCCCCCAGGCCTTCAGGCCCTCACAGCCCAAACAGCTCCCCGTGGCATGCGGTTTTTGATGTGAGAAGTTGCATTTTGGGAATTCTTGTGTTGTTATTTGCCAGACACTAAACTCAGGGCTCAGAAAAGCCAAGCCCGTGCACTCTCATCCAATCATAGTTGCTATAGCCCTGAAACAGGCCACCCACAGAGGCACAGGTGTCTGCGGGCAGAAGCTGAATCCCTCCATGGCCTCTGTGGCGGGGACTCTGCTGGGCGCCTCGCTCCGGGCAATAGGTAACGCTGTCGCCACTTTGCAGACAGTGCGTGCACCCAGAGAGGTTGCACCGTGTGTCCAGTGTCACACAGTAAGTAAGCAGTGGGGCACAGCTTTGATCCCAAGTTTCTCTGACTCACTCCACATGCCAGCATCCTTCCCGCCATGCCTCGCAGCCTAGCAAAGCACAGACACGCGGCAGGCTCCAGTCTCCACTTCGTCCTCTGTCAGCTCAGAATCAGGACGGCGTGACAGATTGTGAAACAGGACCACAGATCCCCCCATCCCTGGGCTCACTTCCCGCGCACTGTGAGTTTGCTGCTTCTCCCTCTGAGGTGGCAGCTCGTGCTTCACGCCTTGAATCTGGGTTTTGCCAGGCAAGTTGACCTGGCGAGCGTGACGTTAGCAAACGCGCCGTGAGATGAGACGTGAAAGGTGCCGGCGCGTTGGGGTCTGCCCGCTCTGCATGGCTGCGCCTTTGCTCCCCACTCCGCCCCTCTTTCTGCCCCTTCCCATCTCCTTCTTTTCCAGCCTCCTTGCGTCCGAAGTCTGTGGGTGGCGTGGGGGTGGGGAGCACGGCTTCTCCCCGGGACTCATCACCCCGCTAGAGCAGAGCGACGTACTAGTTCTCCAGCTCACTCTCGTGCCTTGCAAATTCTAGAGCCTCAGACGCTTCAGGAATTCACGACTTTTTCTTCTTTCCTTCTTTCTGTTGTGTCCAGTGCCTTGTGGTTTTGTTGGGTTTGGGGAGCACAGTGGGGCTGGGGGAAGATGAACTCTGATCCCCTGGGAATGGGGCCGAGGTGAGCTGGAAGGTGCTGCCGCGTGTCCACTGCAGGGCACGGCTGGTCTGTCCACACGAGGATTAATTTCTTCTGATGTACTTGCTCTTTCCCGCCATCTCGTTTGCAAGGGAGGCTACAAATATAACACAGGCCGCATTTCTCACGACCTGCAAACCCTGGCTATTTATGCTTACGGTCTGGTAAAAACAACACCAAAGGTGCGGGAGTCCTTTTCCTCCCAGACTGAGCAGGCCTATTATTGTTATTATTATAGGATGGTATGTTAAGGCATTCAAGCAGTGTATTAGAATATAAAATAAAAGCATACATGTATTTCAGATTATCAGTTTTCATGTGTCTTTTCCTAAAACAAGAACGTAAGATTTGGTTTTGTATTTTTATTGAAACTGCACAGCAACCGCCTAGAATAGGGGACTGCAAACTTTGTGCCGAGGGCAAGACAGGAACTACTCTAGGCTTTGCTTTCATAGGTCACTGCTGTAACTACTCAGCTGCTGCTACAGCAGGAAAGCAGCTGTAGTTAGTAGCAAACGAGTGAGCGTGGCTGTGTGTCAATAAAGCTTTATTTACAAAAACTGGCAGGGGACTGGCTTTGGCCCAGGCGGCTGTAGTTGGCCAGCCCTGATCTGCAACATGGAGATTCTGAGCCATGGGCATGCAGTCTTTGGGGTTATAAGTTAATCTTTCCATGAGGAGTTTCTGTACAGGTGCTAGGATACTGGCGTCGGAGAGGACCCTGGATAAGCCTGGCCTGGTACAAGATCTAGTCTCACCCTCTAATTTCACAGATGAAGCAATAGGGGTGTAGAGAAGTGAAGCAAATCACCCCAAATTAGAAAACAGAACTCATTCTCCTGACTCTGAGCCAACGACACACCAGTTGCTGCATATCCTTCTTTGAATACTTTCAGTAAGTTTCCAAGAGCCTTTAACAATAACACCTGACACAAGGACGTATGCCAATTGATAATTTACAAAGGCAGAAAATGACATCCTGTCTTACACACGAGCAAATCAAAGCTCACGGACTTTCAGTGACTTGCCTGTGATCATAGAGTCAGGCAGTGATAAACCTAGACATGAACCCATGCCTTTGGTGCTCTTTTTAGCTGCATGAAGCACTGCTGCTCTGCAGACGCAAATTCTGCAGATGATGCTCCACCTGCATACATCTGGCAAGATGTAGAACAGGTAGAGAGAAGGTGGTAACTTTCCGTTTAATTCGTGGCTCTGGTCCAAATGTGTTTCTGGGTAGAGCGCTGGAGGCAATCCTTCTTGGTTCTGTCCTTGGAGGTTCGATCCTGGGAGTCTGGGCCCGGCCGGATATGAAATTTTGAAGTGATCTCAGTACTTTAAGTCAAGGATCTCTAGTGCTTCCTGGTGCTACCCCATTACATGCAAGATTCTGGCATCCACATAAAGCTCTTGCAGCGTATGTTCTCAGGGATTAGAGAGTGCAATCACTCACTGAATAGAAATGATTAGGTACAGAATAATTCAGACAGACAAGCTCAGCCCTAGAGACGCTTTCTGCAGCCTTTTTTCTGCTGGGGGGAGAAAGTGGTGAGTACTTGCATCCTGATGGCTGGGCACACCTGGTGCAGTTCGGGGTGACCTAACAGCAGGGCACTGCCTGGTTTCTATCAGTCCCACCTCTTCCAGTCTCTCAGTGACACCCTGCCAGGGCAGTGGTGCCTGGCGACCTCTTCCCACACACATTCCTGAGCACTGCTGAACCCAGCCCAGCTAAGCAAAGCCTGCCAAGCAAGCCGGCACACTGAGTGCAGTGAACTGCCTGGAAGAATGCAGGAGCTGAGGCCAAGGCTTGCTAGGGTTTGTTATCATTTATTTTGCTGTATTTATTTAATTGTATTTGCAATTTCTTCTTTATTTTCCTTCCTTGCTCTTGGATGGCTGTGACAAGACATTCTGGCATTACATTTAATTATACTATTTTTAAATTTTCCCTTCACTCCGAGGGGCAAATGCTTTTCAAAAAACTTGATGGGATTAAAACTAAATTGACCAGATGGCTTCTTTGCACCTAATTTAGCACAGTCCAGTGGTGCCAGATTTCTAGGGCACAGGGACCCATTATCCTCATGCTCACTTCCTTGAGTTGCTCTACTCTGTTCTGCCTTTCATGTTTATCGATTCTGGAAATGGAGTTAAGGAAATGTACAGATGTTACTGAGCTAAGAGGAGCCTTGGGGCTTTAGGATTTGGCAGAGAAATGTAGCAATGTGCTGGGAAGAGTCCCAAAGATGCATGAAGGGTCATCTCTTCATCTTCTAGTTCTGCTTCCTAAAGCCCAGCTAACAAAGGGGGTAAATAGCCTAGAACTACAAGGCTAGACCTGGGCTTCATGTTCTGCCCTGTTGTGTTCATTGTGCACATTTGTTAGAGGCTATGAGAATTTTCTGGTTAACAGATTCATCCATCCATCCAATATTTTTCTAAGTTCCTCTAACATGCCAGACACTGAAATAGAAGCCAGGGATATCACCGTAAATAAGACAGACAATTTTTCCCTATCTGAACCCATGGTCTATTTGGGGAAAAATATTAAATAAAGGTAGGCCAGGTGTTACTGCAACCCCTCCTCTTTCCTTCAAAGGGTAGTCTTCCACAACCTACAAGACAATTAAGAGGTTTGAATTTATAGTATGCCTCTGAAAAGTCTTCTCTGGGGTCTACAAGTTTCTGAACCTCTCTGTTGTTGTTGACGGCCATGAATGATCCAGCGCCTGTGTCTACACACAGGGCTGCTGCCCGCTTCACCGGAACCCAGGAAGGTATGAAGAGGAGTCTTCACATGGCAGCACCACGGGGGCTGGGTATGTATACAATGTTCGTCATGGAAGAGTTCTGGTGACTGCAGAAGGAAAATGCCAAGTTAAAAGAAACAAAGGTTGAGTTATATTTAGACTGAACTTCCTATTTTACTGCACAAAGAAAGGAACTTTGTCTTAGACCTTCACAAGGAAGAGGTCCTTCTCTGACCTGGCCACCCTGACAGCACTTTGACTTTTACATTCACATGCATCCCTTCTTTAATCTCTCAATCTAGCACCCCCTCAAACTTTTCCTCCAGAAAAATAAATCTCTTCTACAGGTTGAGGCTCTATGTTCTTCCTTTGAATCTTCAGTGTCAAATGGCATTACCTAGATGAACACAGATGTTTACCGACTCTACGTTTCTCAGGCTGCAGCTCATGAATGAAGGTGTAAGTGGATCCTGGACCTGCCAGTGAAATCTGGTGACCAGCTGGTTCCCTCTTTAAATGGCATGTTAGCTAAAGACATCACTCTAAGATAAACACAAGCTTTTCTTAGAGCCCAGATAGTTAAATCCCATGCTGGGAAAATATTAATAATATTTCTGTATTGGCAGAGTTTTGCAGCCTAGTCCTTTAGAAATAATAGCCATGTGAGTAGGCTAAAGAGCCTTTGGCTCTTTCCTGTTCTGATCAAGGCTGGAAGCACCACACTATAGTAACCTTAGTTTTTAATGGTTATTCTGGGTTATTCTATTTATAATTTTTGGAATGACCCCAACTCTGATTCAATTATTTTGTTTCTAGTCTCTCTTTAATGGGGAAGGGGAATCTGAAAATTCATTGCATCTCAAAAATATATACAAATTATTTAATTACTATTCTAATTACCCCAAAGGAAGAATGCAAAGTTCCCTGATGTCCACAGCTGGGGACACCAGACTTGATCTGACAAGAGAGGGAAGGAGTTCCTTAAGGAGTTGAGATATAAAAAGTAACTAAGGGTCTTCCACTTTCAGTAAACAAGGAGTAAGAGGGACTGGATTTACCCACACACTTGACAAAACTAAAAACTGGACAAAATATATGACACAATGACTCTCAGGATATTGACCATCAAGTAACAATCAACAGTGATTATTAAGATGTAAGAAAAAATGAGGGGAGCCCTAGGATTTCCCCAGCTTGCCATATGGAAAAAGTTTTCAGACTGCAATGCATGTAAGAGGAACCCAAGCAGAGCACAGTTGTTTCCCTGAATTGAGGAGATAAAGTTGGGAGCATAGAGAAGCCAAGGCTGCTAGAATTCTCAAGGAAGATCACCGGACATGAGAGATATGTGCAGAGAGAGAGTTCCAGAGATTTTCAGAGGATCTCTGTCAAGTACTCAGTTGAGCACTAGTCAGACTGTGCATGTGAGGAAACTATCCAGGGCTGGGGAAAGAATCACCTTGAGATAATTAGTGGAAACAGTAACCGAATGTCACAGAGGTCCTGTTCCCAACAGCAATGATTGAAAACCTCATAATTAAAGGGGCATCTGTCAGAATTCTAAGTGTCTTGCCTCAACAGTGGGGAGAATTATCCCTAGACTAAATGCAGCTCTGGTCCCAGCTAATAAAGTCTGAAGCAAGTCCTGAAAGGATCAAACTGTTTTCAAGTACCTTAGCCACATTTTAAGAATTCTTGTATCAAACTTTATTAAGAATACAAAAATATCCAGCACATGATAAGATAAAAGTCACAATGTCTGTCATCCATGAAAAAAATGACTAAGCATTCAAAGAAGCAGGAAAATACAACCCATAGTGAGGAAAAAATAATCCAAATTGACACAGAAACGACATAGATGGTAGAATTAATAGAAAAAGACATTTGAACAGTAATTATGACTAAAAGGTAGAGGAAAGACAGAACATGTGAAGTAGAGATATGAAAAATATAAAAAAGACTCAAACTTCTAGAAATGAAAAGTGCAACATCTGAGATTAAAAAGTACGTTAGATGGGATTGATGACAGTTTATATACTGTGGGAGAAAAAAGTAGAAACTTAAAAACATGGTAATAGAATTTATAGAAAATGAAACATACAGAGAAAAAAATATCAAAAAAAAAAAAAAAAGAATAGACCATGAGTGAGCTGTGGGACAACTCAAAAGGCCAAATATCTGCATAATGGAATTCCTCAGAAAGAGGAGAGGGAGCACACATACACAAAATTGAATAAATAATGGCATTTTTTTCAAATTTGATGAAAACTACAAATCTACAGATCCAAGAAATTCAATAAACCCTAAGCACAAGTAACACAAAGAAAATTACATGCAAAAAATCATAATCAAACTGTTTAAAATCAGTTATAAGGAGAAAATCCTAAAAGTAACCAGTGGAAAAAGACACATTACATACAAAGGAACAAGATAAAGATGACAGACTTCTCTCTGGAAACAATGCAAATGAGAAGACAATGGAACAGCATCTTTGAAGTACTAAAAGAAAAAAATTGTCTAGAATTTTTTACTCAGCAAAAATATCTTTCAATAATTATGATGAAATGCAAACTTTTTCAAATATACTAAAGTTGAAAAAAATCATTGCCAATAGACCAGCATTAAAAGAAATGTTAAAGGAAGTCTTTTAAGCAGAAGGAAAATCTTACTAGATAGAAACTGAATCTCCACAAAAGAATGAATAGTAACAGCATGGGTAAATATAAAGACTATTTAAAATTATTTAGCTATGTTTAAACATAATAGACTGTTTAAGTAAAAAATGAGAGCACTGTAGTTTGGGGTTTATAACACATAGAAAAGGTATAATAGCCATAGCACAAAGATGGGAGGGGAGAAATAGAAGAATACTGTTGCAAAGTTCTTGTACTAGTCATGAAGTCATCTAATATCGCTTGAAGGTAGACTTCAATAAGTTAAAAATGTGCATTATAAACTCTAAATACAATTTGTAAGTATAATGGAAATTGCATTAAAAAACTAAGAAAGGAGATGAAATGGGAACATACAATCAATCCAAAGAAAGGTAGAAAAAAAAAACAGTGGGACAAATAGAAAACAAATAAATTGCAATTTAGCCACATAATAACATTAAATATAAATCATGTAAATACCTTTACCCAAGGGCACAGAATAATCGATTGCATAAAAAATAAGACAGAATTTTATGCTTCCTAGAAGAAACTCATATTGCATATAAAAACTCAAACATTAAAATTACAAAATGGGAAAAGATATGCTAATACTAATCAAAAGAAAGCTGGACTGCTATATTACTGTCAGTTTAACAGATATATCAAAGAAAAGAATATTACCTGGGATAAAGAGGATTATTTCATAATAAAAAAGGGTCAATTCAAGAGGACATCATAAATCCAAATTTTTATGCACCTAATTTAATAACAGAGCTTCAAAATACATTTCTTCAGTAAGAAACTCTTTGACCACATTCTTCACCCAAGTTGAGGAAGGACCTCATAAAAGTCCTCCAAGGACAGGTTGAAGGGATGTTCTATGGGGTAGAGCATAAAAAAAGTCTGCCTGCTGGGTAGTGTTCCAACCACGCAACTGCAATGTATACAGAAGCCTAAAGAGTAAACCCTGCTTTAAAAGTCATTGATATGTATACAAATTAGCATGTTTATGCATCACAATAATTTTCTAGAATAAATGAGGACTTGAATTTTCCTACCTTGCAATCTCAGTTCAAAGGTAAACTTAGAACAGCATTGTCCAAAATGTGTTCTCCAAACTCTTCTGCTTATAGGTGTCATGGAAAAAAGGTGAAAGCCAGTAAAACTGGCTTTATGAGAAGTTAGAATAAAAGTAACCATGAGAAACCCAGGGAAGAGCATGTATTATGCAAGAGAATATAAATATTCAAATAATGGGCTCTCTGTTTTTAGGAGCATTTTTTTCAGGCTAGTGTTCCATGAAATGCACTTTGGTGATGCCGACCTAGAGTAAAATTTATGTTCTGCAAATGCAATTTAAAACTAAGACTAGAAATCAGTCAGATGTCAGGGAATAGTTAAGCAGGGTTCTCTACTTGGGATAATAATGATAAAAATGCTTACCTTTACATATTCTTTCTTAACTTTATTAAACATCTTGAAGAGCAGGGGTCTGGGCTGTGGTATGCCAGCAGCCAGGGTCAGGCATGGAAACCCCTCCATGTGATCTGAGGGGGTGTCTTGGGGAGAAGCCAAGTGAGAAAGCTAGGCAGGGTGCCCCCCGGGGAAGGCCCAGGCAGAGAAGAAGGACCTGGGATGTGTGCCTGTGGGAGAAAACTGCAGTTTTCAATAAAAATTTTTTGTAAATGCCTTTTTACCTTTCTACTACTTGACTTAGAAATTGCAACTGTGCTACATCGGTAAGAGCGAGGGTGGGAGGAAAAGCCTAGAAGAACTCCCTTGGACCATGACTGCAGAGGCTGCAGCTCTTCATGGAGAGGAAAGCAGGGGCAGCTGTTAATATAATAAAGCTGACCCTTACGAACACGGTCTCCCTGTCACCTTGGACCCCTTCCTCTGCGTGGAGCCGGTGGTGCGTTGCCCTGGACTTACCAGAAGAAGGCCTTGATTAGCTCTGAGACACTTCTCAAGTGGGAAGCAGAGTCCTAAGTTCATTTCTTTGGCTTCCGATTTCTCAGTAGACCAGGTGCTTGGGATTGGATGATGCAGGGGTCCAGCATTTCTCCCACTATGGATTCTAATGCCTTATCCTGTAATGCTGAGGCTATGGGACTGACAAGCCAAGACCTGGGACCCTACCTCATGGCTTTTAAACAGGCAGATTTTGGATTTGGCCCAGAGAGCATGCTGTGTTTGCTGGTTGAGTCCTTCTCAAAATAGATTTTTTTCCTACGGTATCAGGTGGGGATATCACCCAATTAGATCCCAAGCCCTCAGAGCAGCGGCTTTCCGAAGCTGTCATTCAGTAAGTGCTGGAAGATAGCTTGTTACAAAATGTACTGGGGCTTACACAGGGAGGAGGAGGGGCTGTAGAAGCTCCCACCCCAATGTGATTTTGACATATTGGTGTAAGTGCAGATCCTGCAGAACGGATCAGTTCACGGCCACACCGCTCATGTGAGGATGTATGGCTCCTCCTCCTCCCCTTCCCTTCTCCTCCTCCTCCTCTTCTTCCTTCTCCTCGTCCTTCTCCTGCTCTCCCTCCTCCTCCTCCTTCATCTAAAATGATTTTCATAAGCAGTCTGGCGGCAGACATCCCATGGGAAGCAATGGGCAAGAGTTATTAATATTAAGGAGATGCATGGGTCGCGGCCATCTATGGGCTGAGGGCAGCATGGCTGGAGGATGATGACTGATGGAAGCTTCTCCCAGCCTTCCCCTTGCAGCTCGAGGCAGACTTTTCCTCAGCGGTTGGCTTTCACTGCCTAGTTTATTTTATGGAGCCCCTTGGACTAGGTGGGCAGGGAGCTAGCTGGATCAGGGCTTGAACTGTGACTTTTTCAAGTTTCATTACCTTAACATAGAGTCAGAAACCAATGATCCTGACCATCTCTGGGATGCAGAAAACACTTCCTGTGGCCAAGAAATGGAGTACAGTGCAGGAAGGAACAGTCTCCCTGGCAGCTGGATTGTATACTCATGGATATGGCGTGTTCGGGTGAAGCGGCCCACCCTTCTGTGGAACAGGCGCAACTGGGCACCCGTGGGTAATCATGAGGGTGCTGGCCATAGGAGGCCCCTTGTCTCCCAGGTCTGGAGGGCTGGGGGACCATGCCAAGGGTGAGCTCAGGGGCTCAGGCCAGCCTCTGGAAGCCTTCTCAGAACTGTATCTGATTTTCCTCGAGACCCTGGCTGAGAAGCCGGGGCTCTAGGGCTTAGTGGGCCACCAATCCTTTCTCTGACGCAGCCTGTAAATGGCTTTGCTGGCCACCCCAGGCTGTCAGGGAGCTCTGGTAGACTTTTTGCAGCAGCCTGCCATCTGGAGGAAAGGAATTGCCCACTTTTCTGTATTCCATGCCATAATTAGGAAAAATATGACAGAATTTGAGATTTTTCCTACCTCCATGGGATAGAATGTGTTTGAGTGTTTGCACCCCGCCTCGTTTCACAAAGAGCATGAGGCGGCTTACACAAATGCACATGCTACAAAGGAGTTAAAATAAATAATTGAATGAGTCAGAGTGACAGGAAAACATAATTAGTAAGATGAAGCCACTAATAATTTTATCACCCAAAAATGCATACCCCATGGTCCTGCATATATACTAGGCTTGGGCCATAACTTTGCACCTATGGTGAAGGAAGTTAAAGTCCTAAAACACAGGTCAGCAAAAGCAATTCTAACAGGGGATAAATCTATGCAGTCCTTAAATCCAGAACCCTGCCTTGATTGGGATGAAAAAATTATAATTCTAAGAGCAATTTTTTCATTTTTCTGTATTAATCTTAACATGCTATTTGAGTCATACAAAAGAGTATTCATGATATTTGTAAGTTGTAAAACATAGTAGCATAATGAACACCCAAGACCCACCACTCCACCAAGGGATAAGTCTACTCCCAGGAACTCGTACCCACCCCACTTGGTCTCTAACCTCATCCCTTGCCCTGCTTTTCTTCTCCCCCCAGGGAGAACCACGATCCTGAATTTTTTTTATTATCCCTTTGATTTTTTGTTTTGTTTTATGCCAAGTACATGCACATATAAATGACATTTTGCTCAGTTTGCTTATTTTTAGGCTTATTAAAATAATATCTAGATCAAAGTCTTTGGGATTTTTTTCTTCCATTCAATACTGCATTTCCAAGATTCCTTCATGTTGTTGCATGTGTGTGCAATCCATTCTTTTTTAATGGCTTATTATTATCCTTTTCATGAATATACCACCTTGATCAATTCGGCTGCTGCTCTTTTAGGTCTTTAGGTTGCTTCTAGTATTGTGCTATTATGAATGATTCAAAATCATTTTTGAATATATCTCCTGATGCACATAGTGAAGAGTTTCTCTAGGGTGTATACCTAGGGGTAGAAATATTGTATATGCTTTACAGGATAATGCCAAAATATTTTCCAAAGCAATTCTACCAATGTACAATCCCACTAATAAGGTACGAGCTTCCTTCCTCCAATCCTTATTTGACATTTGACATTGTCAGACATTAATTTTTGCCAATCTAGTGTCATAAAAATGATCTCGTAGAAATGCAATTGCATTTCCTTTTCTTTTTGTGTGTTTATTTGTTTTACGTTTTTCCTCTTCTGTGAAGTATTTTAAAAATGTATTTTGCACATTCTTTTATTGGGTCGATGGTTATTTTGTTATTCATTCATAAGAATATTTCAGATGTCTTCTCTTAGGCTAACCTTTCATTCTATATCTCAGCCAGGCATTTTCATTTACTCTTGTGACATGAATTTTTTTCTGTATGCTTATTACTCTCCAATCTGAGTATTCAGCTAAAGAATTTCTTCAGTGTCACACCCATGAATTCACTCACATACTCAGCATCTTCACTTGGATGTCTCACAGGATCATGAGGCTCTGTATATCCAAAATTGAGTTCAACACATTCCCATCCTGGCTGAATTCTTCTGTTTTGTCTCCTGTCTCTGAGGTATCACCAACAACTCAGGTATCCAAGCCCCACACGTAAGTGTGGTTTTATGTGCGATGTCCAATCAATAACAAATTTCTCTGGGTACTAATACATCCCTTAAATCCATTTCTGTCTCTCCATCCTCAATGCTCTTTCTTTATTCAATAATTGCAGGAGCCCTGAATTGCTGTTGGGCCCTCCTAGCTGGACGTCTGGCCTGCAGTCTTGCCTCCCTCAATCCACGCTCTGCACGAGAACCAGGGGACTATCATCCTGAAACACATTATGTGGCCAAGTCAACACCTTGTTTAAAAAGTTTTAATGGCTCCTATTACTTACCAAGGTCCAAACCCATCATGGCTTAAAAGGCCCTTCCTGGTCTGACCCCAGGTCACCTCTTGTTCCTTTCTGTTGCCATGTCCTCTGCGTGCTCTGTGCTCCCGTTGGACCCAGGTATGGTGGGAGCCGTCTTATCTGGTAAGAGCAATAAAAAATGTTGGGTAAAACAGGGAATCATAAAAAATAATGTATACATGTCATGTGTATTTTATTTCCACTCAAAATACACAAATGTACATTTATTCAGCAATATTTGGAGACAGGGCCAAGACCTTTTCGTGGAGTGTAAGATGATTGGTGTTTGGAGTCATCTTTCTTGCATAAACCACACCAATAGTGGATTATTTATGATTTCCAATTACAGTTTTTCAAAAAGTGGATCAAGAACTCAAGGGCACTTATGAAGCAATGTGAGTGCATAATTCTTCTACGTTGTAAAAACTCTTCCTCCTCAAAACTATTAGAGTTGTTTTTCCCATGTCTAGTTTGGTAGCATTTCTTTTTAGGACTCATCTTCATGAAATATTTTCAAAGCATTCTACCTAGAATAAAACCAGTAACTTTCATTTTGCAATATTTCATGAATTTATATAATATCTAATTCAAGGGTGGGGAAATTTTCATGTTGGAAGGCCCATTAATTTGGCTGTAATCAAATAAGACCGCATTCAAGAAACTTCAATTAGACATACTTAAAAATGCACATTATTTTGTAAAAATCCAACTACTATGTACTTAATGATTTCAAAAAATGAAAACTATTTGTTATTTTTAAAGTGAACTAAACTTTTAATGACTTCGTTGTGTCTGCTTTTTGTTGGAAAGCATTTGAATATTTGGTTGCAGCATGGAGGTCTTCAGTTTCAGTTGATCCTCTAGATGGGTATCAGTCATTTGTGACCTTAAGGGCATCTTGATTTGGGTTAGGTAGGAGAATGTAAATTTGCAGCAATAAGTGGTTGAAAAACAAGAAAGCATTTTTTGGGCATGTTGCTGAAGGTGTGGGTATTCTACTGCATTTTTCCATATTTCAATTGGATCTTTCTAAGCATCAAACGACAACTTTAAAATGTCATCCACTGAGAGCTCAATCAATTCCATCTGTAGTTCTTTAGGTGCCTTGGTGATATCAACTAGGTGAGGCTGAAATGCTGATTTGAGTCTGATGTCATGATTCTCAAAGTCAGTGAACCTTTAATTGTATTCTCCAATTAATAGGTCTGTAACAGCTGCATATTCTTCAAATGATTCGCATATATCATCCTGCTCATCAGTGACCTTTGCTAACTGGGGAAAATGTTCATCCAAAATTTCCTTTTGAAGAAGTGTTTTGAAAAGTGATAGCTTTTTTAGAAATGCTTGGATTTTTTGCCACATATCATATAGAGACTTAGTTTTATCTTGCAAAGAAATATTCAAATCATTTTGATTTGACATGATATCACAAAGAAATGCATTCCTATAGAAATAATCTTTTAGTAATTCACATTGCTGATTCTGTTCTTCACAACATTTAATAATCTGTTCTTGCAGAGATAAAATTTTGGCTAACGCCTGTCCCTGTGATAACCAGTGCACTTTAGAATGATACGGCAAATCCACACTGAATACCTCATGGTTCAACTTTAGCATGTTACAAAACTGATGATGCCATGTTGTATTTGCACGAATATGATTAACAATATTTATAACCTTTTGCAAAGTGCCACTTAAAATAGTAGCTTTAGCACATAGATTTTGCTGATGCAAGATACAATGAAAAGAAATGAGAGCATCTGGATCTGTTAATACATTTTTTGTCTGTGCAATAAACCCTTCATGTTTTCCTGTCATGGAAGGTGCACCGCTTGTACATGCACTCACTAAATTTACAAAATTTGGTTCAACTTCATGACATTTACCTTGAAAGTTGTTGAAGATATCTATTCCCCATGTTCTGTTCACAAGAGTGCCCAAAGCGAGTAACTTTTTGTAGTGAAGAAAATTTTCTGTTATGACCCAAATCAAGTATAAAACCTACACCGAGTCAGTAGTATCAGTTGATTCATCCAAAGTAATTGAATAACACATATTTTCCTTTTGAAGTATTGCATGAAGTTGTTTTGTTAAGTTGAAGGCTAATTCATGCTGCTAATCAGTTATGGTTTTCCTTGAAAGAGGCAGTTGTTTGTACTTTGAAACACTATTGGGGTCTAAGTATCCTACAACTTCAGCAGTGCATTCTTTCACAATTTCTACATCCCTGAATGGCTTCCTTTTTTTCCTGAGTATATAAGCTACTTTATAAGTTGCTTCAGTGGTATTATTTCTAGGTCTTACTGCTGCTTGAAAGAATTATCTTTGCTTTTGCTTTTCATCTTTTAATTTTTGCATTACAAACTTTCACACCTCTCCCTCTAATTTAAAATATTTGTGGTCCTTATGAGTGTTGTGATGCTGATGAACACTGAATTTATTTAATGTTGACATTGCAAAAAATGAAATAAATAAAAGAAAAGAAAGAGTAACAGATTTGGGAGGTTGTGGGCATGGACAGATAAAGTTCTTTCTTCCGTTAGCAGCCAATGCTTAGTTTCCCCCAAAATCTGTGTTCTCATCCTAATTTTTCCCTATTTTTAGTTCTGATTGAGTATTCGAGCACAGTCTTAGAAGTGAATAGTGTTACCCAATATACTGTAACAATAAATGCATGGGTTTTCAAGGTTAAAAAAAATGTCATTATTGTAGTATCACAAAGCAAGCAAATCATCTTATCTTTAGCAGAAACAAGATAATATTGCAATTCCCAATCCTCATTAAAACATCTGTTTTCTTCCTTCAGTGTTCTCTTGGTCTTCTTTGACATGATGGGCTGTTAAGCAGACAGAATTAAAAAATACTGTCAAGCTGTGCAACTATTCACAAATTCCACTTCAAACAGAAACGCAGTGCACTGTTGTCAAAAGCTGATAACAGACTGGCGTACTCGACCCCCATGAACTCGTGCCAACCAGCTTTGAGTGGTAGTGGTGCCAGTTAGGCGGGGGAAGTTAGAACTAAATCACGAGCATAGCAGCCATCGATTTAGCCCTTATGGCTTACTAATATTCTAATTGTGCCACTCAATCTGGGAAGATTATGTCATTGAAACTTATTTTATTCTTTGATATTTTAAATACATACATTTTAAAAATAAAATGAAAGTGCAAAAGATGAACAAAAATGTATGAATAAAAATAAAAGGATTTGTTCTGTAAAATTTGGATTCAGTCAAAAGGCTGCACTTAAGGACCTAGAAGGCCACATGTGGCCTTAAGGCTACAGGTTCCCCACCCCTGATCTAATTAAATTATATAATTAAAATAACATTACGACTGGTGTAAACAGCTTTGGGAACAAACACAGCTGACCCGTGATGAGCACCTACCTCATCTGGCAGGGGTAGAAGATCACAGGCTCACCAACCACACACGCTCGGTGTGCTGTGGGCATCAATGTGTTTTGCAAGCGAGTTAATATAGGGGAAGGGTGGTTAAGAGAATTCCTCCTCTATTTACAGTTCTTTAAACTCTCCTCTCCAGGCTGTGGCCTAAGTGGCATCTTCTGCTTGGGATCCTCTTTGCTGTTTACGTCTTCTCCTAATTCTTCTTTATGTCTCAATGCACATGTCACTCCATCTGATAAGCCTTCTCTGACTCCCCGGGACTTGGATACAAGCCACAATATGTGCTGCCATATGTTTCTGTCTCTCTCTAGGGTTTCTTGACGTTTGGGGCCAGATGATGCTTTTTGGTTGAGGTCTCTTCTGTGCATTATAAGATGTTTAGCAGCATCCCTGACCTCCTTGAGATGCCAATAACACCTTTCCACCAATTGTGACAACCAAAAATGCCCTCAGATACTACGAATATCCCCTTGGGGGACAAAATCACCCTGGTTGAGAACCACTGTTCTACATTACAAATGTTCATTGAATGACTAAATGACCTTAGTTCTTGGATTGATACAGAATTGAACAGCAACAAAGAAGCATATAAATTCATTTCTCATTCCTCTAAGATAAATTTCGGTGTATTTTTTTATTTGGAGCAGTGTTGCCAACCTAGGAAGCTGATTTTACTGCCCATAGAAGATTGCTAGTGATGTTTTATATACTTTAAATTATGCTTTAGCCTACTACAAATCTGTCTACCCTTCACCCGCCTCTGCCATCTGCTAAAGCCGTAGGCCCTCAGAGTGGAAAAGATACCCTCTATCAGCCAAATGAGATCGACCAAAATATTGCCAAGTAAATGCTGAACCCCGCACTCCTGCTTGGAGATTCTGCAAGGATGAACGTATGCAAAGGTGGGGGGCTGTGCAGTGCAGACGGATGGGTTTGAGTGCAGTTCGCTCAGCACCCCATCCTACTCAACAGTCTCTGTACCCCACGACAATGAGTTCACTGAACTTCTAGGTGGGAACCACTTCCCATGTGTCCTTGGGATTGTCGCCTCTATCTGTGAGACCTTTACTCATTTGTTTAATAAATGTTTTTGAACACCTAATGTATGCCAGACACTGGCTTAAGTGCTGGCCGTTATACATAGGCTCATGTGATTTGCCTAAAAGTTGGTTTCGCCTATAGGGACATTAATACCACACTGGGTGACGTGCTGGCCAGAACCCTCCATGCTGTCCAGTTTATGGCTTCTTCAATTTGAGGGAAGTTTGGGAGGTGACCTGGAAGACAAAGAAGTGATTAAAAGGCTGGCTGTGTCTGTTGAGTTGCTAAGAACACCTGCTGAGGCTGTCTTTGAGGGAGAATCAGCGTGAGGTGCAGGTCTCAGCTGACAAAGGTGTTGAGAGCTTTGCTCCCCAAGCTCATGTAGCAGAGACAAGAAATGTCAGGCATGAGGGGAGCAGTTATGACATCACAAAGCACATCCTGGCCTACCTGCTGTCCACCACGTGACCAGAGGTTCCGCTGCCCCACCCTGAGATGGCCCTGTCCTTGTGGGCTGGCACCTTGGCCTTCGGGGCCTGAGGATTCTCATGCCAAGATCTCTACCTGCTAAAACTGTGCTTGGGGAAAACAGGTTTTCACCAATATTCCCAGGAGTAACTGTTTGGATTAAGATTTTTTTCCTCGAGCTGTTGGAAACAGGAGGTTTGATGACAAACCTTAGAGGGCACGTTGGCTTTCTGTTAACTGATCGCCTGTGGAGGATCAGAGAGGAATTCCTTCCGCGCTCTCTGCTCTGGTCCACCCTGGCTTCATTTTCCGTCTCTGGATCCTTCCAGCCATGTAAACATACACAGCATCGCCATGGCGACTCTGGGACAGACGCATGCATGTGAGAAAAGCATGAGGCAAGTCTCCCTCTGATGCCTTGCTGCAAGGGAAGGGAAGCCTCAAACAGCCTTCAAAACCACCTTGTTTCATCTGTAATTTTCACACAAGAGCAGCTACCTCAGCCATAAACATGGCTTTCTTTATTTCTGTTCTTTAGCTTTGCTTGCCCAGGTGAACTAAAGCTATGGAAGAGC